>WYDF02294902.1:0-29514 GCA_009867245.2 Adranes taylori | reverse complement strand
GGGGACGACCTCTGGCAGGACCGAGATCAGTGGAGACTGGAAATCGGAAGACGTAGAAGAACGTTGTAAACCGAATTTTATATATACTATTAAAAGTGTACGGGAGTGTAGATCAGCTAAACAAAACAATATCTCAATAGGCTAATTACTAATCACAAAAGTATGCAGAGATTAACACATAGAAAAGCCAAAAAGCAGCTCTCAGTATATTTTTTCACAACTATTTATAAAATTATTTGTGAAATATTGCACTGATATAAATACGCCCTTTTCGGGTTTCATTCAACAAATAGTAAGAAACTAATAATGTACTAAATGTAAAATATGTGTTTATTGTTCTGTTTTTATTTATAGCTCATGATTAACAACTAACTACATCATCGTAAATAAAAATGTTTAAATTCTTAAATCGTTAAGAATTTAGCCAATATATCATTCTCAAATCAATAATTAAGTTAAGAACCTTATGCATACATAATGCTCGATTGTCTTCAAGAACTAAACACCTTACACGGCTAAGATGAAAAATCGTGCAAAACTAAATTATTAATTGCAACATCATTGCATAAAATTAATGTGATTAATTATTCACTATATTTATTGATAAAGATCGATTATAACCCATTATTATTTCAAACACAATTTGGCGAATAAAATACTATGTACTTCTTATGTCAGGCTTATCATAAATTATTTACCTATTAAATAATTATTAAACTACAACTGCGTAATATGTAACCAAAAATGTATGATTAGTACATTCAAACATATTTTGTTGTATAGATTACTAGAGCTTTCGTCGTTTATCTCAAACACTTCTAAAAAATAAAAGTATAATATTACTTTTTTACACGACGAAAATGGATTCATATATTTTTTAACTTCCTTACTGAAAAATCTTTTAAACAGTTTAAAAAATCAGACAATTTCATTCGTACTAATTGAACGTGAAAAAATTAAGCGTTGAAAACATTAAACATTGCACTCTGAGCAGACATATTGCTCAGAGTGTAGGCGACACTGACTTTTTTAATGCTCTAAAAATTTCACTCTATGTAGCAAATACTGCACCTTCTCTTTCCAAATCTAGTTACGTTCTACAATCTAATTACTTTTGGAAGGCTGGTGACATCTAACCTTACAAAATTTGAATGGTAACATAATCTCAAAATGGTTGTTGTTTACATTCTTATGGACACGACGAGATACGAAGATCTACTAACAATTAATAAAAAGTGTCCGAGAATCGACCCCGAAACATTCACCAATATTGCAATACAATCCATCACCTAAGTAATCAGAGTGGTGAATGCGCCGGGCGATACTGAGCAAAAATGGGTTAAGTTACTAAGCGCAAGCCATGTCCCATAGAGAGGTTTTAGTGCATTTGATACATAAAATGCTGCACTCCACTTTAATTGAACACTCCAAACATAGGTGGCGCTACATAGTCTGTCTTAGAAATTATTTTAATTGAACGCTACTAGACGTTTGACAGTAGGCGTGATGTTTACATGTATGCTAATATGGTATTTGATTTTGGAGTGTTTTAATGCTGTTGGTAGCAGTTAGCGATGATAAATGGTATACTGAGGTATGTAATATAATATAAAAATAAAATAATGAGAAATTTTTCGAAATTCCACAAAGATTTTTACATTTGAAATAAATATATCAAAAATGATACTTCATGCAGTTTGTATAATTTTCAGATTTCAGCATGACTGCTGATAGAAAAATTCTATCCGATGAAGAATTGCAACAGTATTGGGAGAAATTTGTTGGCCTTGGAGGAGATGAAGGTGACATTCAAGTGGATGGATTTGAAGATAGTGCCTAGTTATGTACTCTCAGAATCTGATTGCTCAAATTTACCCGATAACTTTAATGTTGAAGAAACTATTGAACAGGTTGTCAGGGGAAACTATAATAGCCAAACTAAGGTATTTGCTAAAAACGTTATGAAACCAGAAATTGTATGGAAAACCAAGAAGATGCTTCTCAATAAGGACCAACTAGCTTTCTCTGGCGACGATAACCTTTCGTCTGAAATAACGAACTTTGATACTCCATACAGTTTTTTAAGTACTTGTTTACGAATGAAATAATTGAACACATTATAGATCAAAGTAACTTGTACTCAACTCAGTTTAGAATAATCCTGCTAAACCAGCAAACCTAAATAAAATTGATGTACAACAGTATTTATGCATACTCTTGTCAGTCACCCGTAATCCAAATTGTCGATCTTACTGGTCACCTGTAGTGGACAATTCAACCATAAAGGATTGCATGACTGTGAACAAATTCGAAAAGGTGCGTGCAAACTTACACTTCAATGACAATTCCAAACTAAAACCATCTGGCAGCCCTGTCCACGACAGGCTTCATAAGATTCGGCTGTGATATGCGACCAAGATTTCTCATTTACGACCAAGATATGCAATAGTGGCAAAAGAAGCTCTTCTTTCAATTGATGAAAAGATGTGTGCGACCAAAGCTAGACATTTCCTCAAAGAATATTAGCCCTTGAAACCCAAAAATGGGACTGTTCTAATCTGAAACCCAAAAAAATGGGGTTTCAAATGATTTGTTTTGTGAGGTCAGTGTGGTTTTGAAGTTTATACAGGGAAAGAAAATGTCATAGAAAATAATGAGCCTGATTTAAGCGCAAGTGTCAATGTTGTTGTTCGGCTTTGTAGATCTTTGGAGAGAAACAAAAATTATAGAATTTACTTTGATAACTACTACACTACTTTACGATTGAATGCATACCTTGCACAACAAGATATTCATTCGCTTGGCACAATAAACCGCAATCGAATTCCAATCTCCAACTTGCCTTCAGAAGAGGAAATGAAAAAGAAGAATGGGGGGTATAGCAAGGAATTCTTTGGAGTAGTAGATGGCGTAGAAATGTCTCTAGTTAGGTGAACGGATAATAAAACTGTTACACTAACTTCATCTTTTCTAGGACAACTTCCAGTTGCTGAGGTACAGCGCTACGATAAGAAGAGGATATCAGTTGATTGTCCAGATGTAGTACAGGAATACAACAAGTACATGGGAGGGTTGGACCTCTGAGTTTTATGGGCAGATGCAATATAAAAATGAGGAACGAGAAGTGGTACTTCCGTATTTTCTACGATACACTAGTGAATGCTTGGTTCGTGTACAGAAGGGTGATGAAGAAGGGAATGGAAAATGGGGAAAATGTACAGAAAACTTTGCAGTTATGGGAATTCAAAGTGGCTTAATGTTTATGAAAATGTAAAACGGGGTCATCAAACAAGCGAGGCTGAGCATCTTCAGGCGATGATTAAATATGTAAAAAGCGGAAAAAAGCCACAGCTTCGTATATTCCTCCAAAGGATATCCGAAAGGATGAAATGGGTCATTTTCCACTTTTCGACTGGAGGCAACGGTGGAAGCTCACACAGTGTAAAAAGTTAAGTTCTGTGAAGTGCGAAAAATGTGGAATTCATTTATATCTAAATAAAAGCAACAACTGTTTCAAAAAGTTTCATTGTGACTAGCCTGCATGATCTATCATATTTGAGACATTTGAAAATATGGTCTAATTTTGAAGTTAGAATTTTTTTATTATTTTCTACGTTTATAAAGCATGTTTTTACACTACTTAGTAATTTTTTTAATTAAAGAATTAAAACTCATGTAGGGAAGGGTTAAAACAAATTTTTTGTGAGTATGAGTATTAATAAAGGGCGTATAATCTTTTCTATGTTTAAGACACTTAGGTACCCTTGTACTAACTGGTTTGTGTGTAAAAAATATACAGATTTTTTTCTTTTAGATTGACCTAGTATAATTGCTACAAAGCGTAGCACTGAATACGAATATAAATGATATAGTATGGCCGATTAGAAAGTGGTCCACAACAGCGAATAATTACAATAACGTTATTGACCTTAAGAACAACATCGCATGCACAAACACACACACATATAGCAAAAGACATGTAAGGGCGTAACCCCAATTGATCGAATTTTATAAGCGATCAGCTGTAATTGTTACATCAGTCTCTTAGCAATATAAATTAGTCTGATGGACAAACCAAAAATCAGAATTCATTCAATCGTGTTCTCGTTCATATCGAATTATATTGAAATAATCAATTTTGAAAAAATGGTATTCAAGGTATAACTCATTTTTATATTATATAATGGAGAAAATAATTTGATAAAATTAATAATTAAATTTAAATAATTACTATATGTGAAAATTATTTCATTGGTTACAAAATTACTATAAAAATAATTAGAATTAACAAGCAAGTAGCATAAAATTTATTACACTTATCAAAAGTGCAAAATTTGAAAGGTGCATAATTTTTTTTTTGATTATTTGGTTTATAGTTTTTATTGCTTTTGATTTATTTATTGGGGACTTTTCAAAATATAGAAAGCTATCTATATTCCTAAATAGTTAACGCGCCATATCAAGCGCCAGATTACTTAGAAATTTATTTCTAATCCCTTTAAAAGAGATTTATTTAAAAAATTACTTATGACGTAACTCCTACGTCATTTAGTATATTGTTGCTTTATTCTCCCTAAATGTCCACATATGGTTTAATCATTTGGGATAAATCTTACTCTATTTTCGATGTTTGTTAACTTTTGTGAAGAAATAACTATTTCACAATAATAAATCAGGTTAGGTGCAAGAAATTCGAAATAAACAAGTTAGGTTGAAGCATTGTTGGATGAAGTGTCGTCTAGCATCATTATTACGTTAATATCTAGTTCATTATTACATCATTTATTTATAACATTTCATTGCCAATCCTTTGAGATATTTTAATTTTATTCCATACAATCTATCAAAATTAGTGTCCTAAGATAACAATTAACGCTAGAATTGTAATGGCTAGCATTCGTACTTTTTATATTCCTCAATAATACTCAATAAGTCCTCGTAGCATTCAGAAGTGGTCCAGAATAATCAACGAAAAAATCTTCAATACCTTCACAATCAAATACCTTTTAGTAGTCTTGGGATCATTTTGGCTAATAAAGTTTTCATACCCAAATCGCCATTAACGTGGTAAATTCCGCAATACACTTTTTCATAGCCCATACTGATTATGTGGCTTATTAAAATTTCTAAAACTGGCTCTTTCAAAAATTAATCCTAGTATTTGGTACATATTCGATTTTCTCAAAACTTAATTTTTTAATTAATACTCTTCTCAAAACTTTAATAACAGCTTTATCGGTTAATTAATTGTTAACATATTATGTTTAAATATTCTTAAAATATCCTAAATAGATAATTAGGTATTGTTCCAATTAAATTTTAATCACGCCATACTCATAAATCATTTTATAAAAATAAACATTAGGTTTTAAATAATGAACGAAATTCTAATTTTCTAATTAAATATTTCTTATATGGTGGTATTAATTTCTTTTTAAATTTCAGTTTGTAGCTCTTGCCGCCTTGGTTGCAGTTGCCCAGGCTGGAGTCATTAGTGCGCCCTACGCTGCACCCTATGCATCTCCAATTGCGTACGCAGCAGCTCCAGTAGCCAAAGTAGCCTCTCCATTTGCCTATGCTGCACCAGTAGCCAAAGCTGTAGTTGCTGCTCCAGAGCCATACGATCCTCATCCGGAATACCAATTCGGATATGGTGTTGAAGACCATCTCACCGGTGACAGCAAAAGCCAAACGGAACATCGTTCAGGCGATGTCGTTCAAGGCAGCTACTCGGTTGTAGATCCCGATGGTACCAAGAGAACCGTCGAATACGTCGCTGATCCTATTAACGGTTTCAATGCTGTTGTCCATCGTGAACCGCTTGCAGCGCCAGTTGTTGCTAAAGTTGCTGCACCAGTTGCCTATGCTGCTCCCGTTGCCAAAGTAGCTGCACCATTCGCTTATGCAGCTCCTGTTGCCAAAGTAGCCGCTCCATTGACATATGCTGCTCCTGCTGCTTACTACCATCATTAAATAAATCTGTTTTCGTTATTTGCCTGTGTATAAATTATGTGTTATTTATTTTAGATACAATAAAATATTAAATTAATACTTACCTAAGTAATTTATTCGGAATCCTTTAATATTATTAACAAAACAAATATATTTAATTAAGCAAAAAAAACATTATAAACATATTTCTATACTCATTTCTGAAAGAAAAATTTAACTTTCTTGCTTAATTAATGTCTAATAATTACGTTTTCAACATATATTTTAATTTAATTGACTCATCAGACGTTTTAGGTCTGTACCAAGCTACGTACCAGATTTACAGAAAATTACGGTTTCCTTCCCTGTATAAAGACTGTTACAAATATCAATTTAGTCTGTTGGTTGGTGAAAATAGTTTAGTCTTCAGAAATTAATCCTGAGGAACATAGTCTTTTGAATTCCTCTAACTGTTGCTTTATTAGAAATTAATTTGATCGATTTTAAACTTTCATACTTCAATATGTAAAGCTTCATACTTCATACTTCAATATGTATGTACACATGTAAAGAAAAATATTAGAATTCATGTAAATTTTAGAATTCGGAATTTCTATAGGGAGCTTGATCCACAAAAAAAAATATTTTAAAAATATTTAACTGTTTTTCTACGTATATTCGAGTATTTATTTTCAACTACTTTTTAACAAAAATTTGGACCGAGAAAGGTCCAAATTTCTCGGCCCAGAATACTCCATGTTCTGGGCCTAAGTTACACAGAATACTCCATTTTTAATTTTCTGCAAAACTCAATATTTGAAGTTCAAAATTATATTTGAAGTTCAAAATTATATTTGAAGTTCAATTAAAATGTACATCTAAAGGAAATGCCTCTACTACAGTATATTTAACAAAACAACTGTATGTGAATTGTCATATGATGAGGATAGGTATGGGTGTGACGGTGGAGAATGGTAGTGATGTGTACATGAAAAGAGAGGGAGAAAGCAGGACAGACGTGTTTGAAATAGATGGGAATAGAAAAAATTGTATGGAAATAGCTGAAATAATATAAATACCTACGATATATGCTGAAGAATATTGTGTCATATAACGAAAATGTACAGATGGTTGCACAAAAAGCGAAAATTGCTGCGCATAAAATGACGTGTGACAGGGAAGAGAGAATTGGAGATTTTGTAAAACTGAGACAAAAATAAAAATGCAAAAATGTGTAAGGAATATAATGATGAATGGGCTATGAGAGAAAGGGCAGAAATTGAATGAGTTCAAAAATTCGATATATAAAAAGAATCTTAGGTACAGAGAAGTCAGTGCCAAGAGAAATTGTTCTAAATGAGGTGGATAAGATGTTGTGTGTATGGTTTAAAGTAAATGGCTAAACATGAATGGAAGATAATGAAAAATAAAGAGGAGGGAGTATACGTATACGAAGATTATATGGATGAATGTACGAGGAAGGTGAATAGGAATGTATAGAGAAGAGAAAGAAAAAACCTTTGAAAGTGTTGGATGGTCGACGGTGTTTGAGAAAAAGAAGGACAATGAAGGGCTCAAAGTATGAAAGGGATTTAAAGATGAAAGGGTTGAAAGGAATTTAAAAGAGGGGAAGGGAGGAGAAGATAAGAGAAAGTAGGTTAACAAAAGGAATAAGTAAGTATACACGAACCCAAGGAATAATGCCTGGATATCTATTGTTTTTTCTAAGTATAGACTGAAACAGGTTGATAGCTAATTATAGGACATGTGGTTTGGAAAAGGAAGATTGAGAGCATTGGGTCAATGCGTGCGTGGTGATACCTAGGAGTGAAAAAGAGGTTGATATGACAAGGGATTGGCAATTATGTTTTGGGTAAGGGAGTAAAATTAATGAGCAAAATATATAAGGTACTAAACAAAAATAAAAATTATAACGTTCATTAAATCTAAATAAATATTTTCATTGAATAGGGGAGAGGGTGGAGTTCTCAATTTTATGTTACTTTCTTTTATTTTTGTTTGTTATTTTTTGTTTTCTGTTATTTGATAAAAGTAAACACAAACAATCATGAACGCATTCAATAGAGGAGAATAGTAAAAAAAGAACAGGATATTAGAGGGTATAATGGACTGAAAGGACCTTCTATCATGTCTCCCAATTAAAAATGTCATTTTGAATGTGTATTTTGTTTTACTTATTTTGTTCTATATCGTTAATTGTTTATGCCAAATAAAGTTTTCTAATAACAAAACAAAATTAAAAAAGCGGCATTGCCAAGTTGAAATTTTAGTTTTCTCTCAGGAAATATTTCAGCAAATCTAGGATTGTGTTCTTATATGGCATTCCAATAAAGCGGTTACTGTCTTGATTTCTTATCTATCTTATCTGACTTGGTTTTTGATTCGTCTAGTTTCGTATAGCTTCTCTGATGGAGCTAGCTGGTATTCCCAGAGTCGGCTCCGGACCAATGAATAGTGTGCTCGATGCCTTCTTTGTTAATGCAACTGCTGCTTCGCTGCCTACAAAATGCCCTTATACACTGGTGCCCATATCAGTGTGTAACTAAATTGGTCATAGCCAGCCTGTACAATGCAAATTGAGCTAAGTTAGTCATTATACAAAATTTAACCAAAATTTAACATAACCCTAGGGCGCTCGTTTTATAGAAATCTATTATGTAAACTATTTTTCCAAAAACGTTTTCTACATTGTAAAAAGTTTTCTTTGAATTTCAAGATTGTTTGAGTAAACAGTTCATAAAACGAACAATTTGTAATTGAGTAATTCGAACTCAAAAAATAATTGCAAGCTTATGTTCTCATAGTTGTCATCAACCAATTTTTCTTCGAATCAACGTCAGAAAGTACAAAGCAATAACTTTGTCTGTGCCATTGACAAAGGCCCTTAGAGAGATCTATCATTCGTACCAGATAACTTCTGCTGTGAGTGAGGTGTTTGTCCTTGATAGATCCTTCCTTCTCATCTTCTGAATGATGTTTGGAATTTTTGCATTAGATTTATATTAAATCAATATTAAAGGATTCAAAGCAGACCGATTTCTAATAATATAAACTAATAAAAATTATTATTTCCAAAAAACGGTTTTTAAATGTTTGAGGAAACAAAGGATTTTCAAGCATAAATTTTCAAGGTACTCTCAAAAATCATTAAAATGAATTCAAATTTATTACACCCAGAACCAATTATTAAGAAAAACTCTTCATATACATATACGAGATATCATTTTATTTTTCCATTTAGCCAGATGGCATAAGTAAACATATGGTTCCGAAATTAATCTGAACATTATGTTGAAACGTGTTGAAAATTTCGTCACAATACAACAACTGGTTTAGTCACAGTGAATATTTAAATTGAGTAAGGCGTTCAAAAACATCGACTTGAATCGAGAGCACTTCCGAGCGATAATTTTTTACAACTTTCGAAGAAGTTTATCGCAACGACACTATCTTGCCGAGTTGGTTGCTATTTTTGGTAATGAAGCAACACATCAATCGACAATTTCTCGCTGGTATTCTGAATTTAAGCGTGGACGCACAAATCTCAGCGATGATCCTAGGCCAGGTCCACCAAACTCAGCGGTCACAGAGGAAAACGTTAATGATGTGCGCGAGATGACTATTGAAGATTGTCATGTAACTTACTAGAAGAATCAAGATTATGTAACTTACTAGACTTACTAGATGATAGTTTCTCATTGGATACCGCAGCTGTTGACCGAAGAGCAAATCGCGACTCGTGTCAGTTTATGCAGAAAAACTCTAAATCGTTTCAACAGAGGCAGCTCCAAAAATGTGTACAGTATCGTCAGTGGTGACGAGTCTTGGATTTATTCTTATGAACCCGAGAATAAACGTCACTCTACTGTTTGGGTGTTTCAAGATGAAGAGAATCCAACCAAAGTCATCTGTTCCGTCAGTGTATCGAAAAAGATGATCGCAACTTTTGTATGAAAATTCGGATGTGTGGCTGAAATTCGTTGAAAAAAAAATGTAACTGCTGATTGGTACACAGCTGTTTGTTTGCCAGAAATGATTTCTGAACTGCGAAAAAACAATCCACAGCGTGGGATCATCCTTCACCATGACAATGCGAGTGTTGACACTGCTCGACAAAGATTTGAGTTTTTGGAGCAATAAAACATGAAATTGCTTGGTCATCCACCGTACAGCTCTGACTTAAGTCCCAACGGTTCTTTTACATTTCCCGCCATGAAGAATGCACTGCATGGTCAACGATATCAATCACGTAAAGATGGAGTCAATGCTTTCTAAATGACCATTTCGAGCGCATACCCATTAAAGAGCGGAAAAGTGCTTTAAAAACTAGGTTGAGCTAATGCAAACGTTCATCGACAATGGTAAACGTGTTGAAAAACATCAAAGCACTGAAATTTAAACTATTGCTTTTTGTTAAAACCATATGCAAAATTACAAGACATCCCTCTATTACGTTTGATCAAGTTCTTGTAACTAAGCCATTATTAGGTTTAATATTATGTACTCTTCCGTATATAAATATTTTTCAGCAATTGAGCAAATGAACAAGAGATACGGCAAAATTAATCTGGACTTTACTTAATGAATAGTGAATAGATAATTACTACTTCATTTATGGAAATAGGGTTAGTTATTCATTTATGGAAAATAAACATACAAAGACGACACATAATTTTTGCAGATCCCTATAATTAATTAATACTTTGCCTTAAATGAGTATCAAATAATAATCTTTATATTTAAGAAATATTGAAAACCTGTGCAATTTCAAACTTTGTTAACTAAAAGTTAAATAAAATGTTTTTTATCAAATAACTAACTTTACTATTATCCAATATAATATAAATGGTAGTCCATCTAAACCAGTGGTTCTCAACCTTTTTCAGACTATCTTACGTGGCAGTACCTTTAAAAAATGCGGTAGCTCGCTAACCCAAATTGCAGGTTCCAAATTGCAGAAGGCTGCCACTTCCCCAAAGCACAGCACTGAGGATGCTATGAATGAAAAATGTTTTAAGAAAGCAATATTTATTTTGAAACAATTAGGTACTTTTTAGTTTATGTTTAAATTTAAATGGGATGGTTGCTACTGCTTTGTCCGAACCAATTCTTCCATATTTGACATTAGTTTGGCCAATGCAACTCTCATGTCATGTGTGGCGTCTAATCTGTTTGGTCTTGATATTTTGGTTTGAGAGTAAGTAGTGTGTAAAAGCCGTCTCACACTAATAGGTCGTTGGGAATTGAACCAACACTCTTAGAGTGATTCTGGCAACATCAAAATTGAATTGTGCCATTTCAATCCAAAAATAATTACAACATATTTCACGGATAAGATTTTTTGCACCACCAACATTTATCAAAACAATAAACTGTTCTTGAATTATATGGAATTTTGCGCGCTCGGTGTTGTCTTGGTCGGATGGAAAAAATATAGCCACGTTATAAATAAGCGTTCTGTTTTTGTTAAATAAATTAAACTCGTGAGAATAAGTGAATTATATATAATTTGAAACAAATAAACGTGAATGAAATCGCAAAGTAGAAATCGGGAGAGAAATATGTCTGAAGTGGCAAGATAAAAGTGGTAACTAAAACTACGGGTTTGCATAAAAGGCAAATTCAGCAGATGACATATATAATTTAGTGGTAAGAAAATGAAAACAGTGGTAAGAAAGACAGTGAAACAATGGATAAATATGTACAAAAATATATTGAACATGGAAGCTCTGAACAGGGGATGCACTCGAAAAAAAGAGAATAGTTGGCGGCACACAGCAGGGGTAGGAAGGAAGCATGAGGGATGAAATGATGATGGTTCAAATAGAACTATTGAAAGAGAAAGAAATGATAAGGGAGTTGAAGGAGATTAAGGTGGAGATAAGGGAGAAAAGAATGAAAATGAGTGTGGGAGGAAGGAAATGGATGAAATGAACTTGAGGGAAGGGTAAAAGAATTGGCAAACATGGAATACGAAAGGTAGAAAAGAGAAAGGAAGTTAAATGTCATGATATATGGACTGAGCGAAGAAGTAGTAGAATTGAAGGAGTAAGCAATGAAGTGTTAGGAAGGATGCATAGTAACAATGGTGTAAGAGATTTGCAAAGAATTGAAAATTAGAAAATAATGGAAAAGGGGTTACCAAAAATAATTAAAATAGGAACATGGGAGGAACAAATGGAGATCATGCAACGAAAAAAGTTATTAAAGAGAAGTGGTATATATATTGACGAAGATCTAACAGAAACAGAGAGGAAATTACAAAAGAAAATAAGAGAAGCAGGATTGAAAAAGAATAATTTGGAATGAATGAGTGAGAATTGGATACAAGAAAGTGTGGAGTGTGGGTGCGCAATCAATAATTGATATGGAATGACAAAGAAGAAAGACTGGTGACACCGACAGATGGTGGAAATGGGGGGGGGGGAGATGTGAAAGAAAATAAAATAAGAAATAAAACAAATAAAAACAGAAAAACTAGAGGGGAAATTGAGTGGCAGAGGGAGAAGAACAAAGAGGATGGAAATGGAGAGGAATGAATGATATACAGCTGAAGAACATAGGAGCAGGAAGTAATGAAATACAGGATGGGAAGGAGTAAATCTGTAAATATAATACGAAATGGAGTGAGGAAGGGGAACAGAGATTAAGAAAGAATGGAAAAGGGAGTAGTAAAAACGTGTTATGTGAGAAATCGCACTCTGTAATAGAGATAAGTATTAATGGATGTGATGTAAATATGGAATAAAGAATTGGATTGGGACATTAAGAGGGGGAAGATAAAAGCTCCAACGTTCAGGGGATAAAAAGTAAAATATAAGAGAAAGGGTATTAGAATATGTGAAAAGGTTTGGCATAGTAGGTTCGGTAGAAACGTGGGTAGAAGGGAAATAGTGGCAGGAGGTAAAAAAGTATTTACCAAATGATAACATTTTGAAATGGCAGAATGGGTGAAATAATATTTAGAAGACATGGGGGATGGTCAGTAATTGATTATGTGTTAAAGAATGAGAGAATGCGTGAATTTGTTGAGAATATAAAGAGAGGAAAAAGAGTGGAATCATGTCACTTACCGATTGAAGTAGAATGAAGATTAAGATGGAATTTGAGCCAGGAACTAGAAAAAAGGGGAAAGATATAAGGAAAAAGAAAGTAGCTTTAGGTGGGACAATAAAGAAAAAGGGATTTCAAGGAAAGATTAGAACATGATAAATGGGAAGAAATGAAAAGTATATAGAAGTGATGCAAGGAAATACGAAGCGGAGAATGAAAAGCGATGGGACGAGAAATAGGGAGGAATGAAATGGTTTTGATGAAGAATGAAGTAAGGAGAAAAAAGGTGGGGAAGGTGTTGAGGAGAATTAGAGAAGCAGAATTGGAATGACAGGAATGTAACGAAACAAAGAGTAAGCTAGGAGAAATAAAAGAGAAATGTGAGGAAAGGAGGAAAGCAGAGGAGAAAGAAAGAATTAAAAAGTTGAAGTGTGAAAGAGATATATGGAAGTACATAAGAATGAATGAGGCGATAGTAAAGGATAGAGAAGCATGCTTGATAAGTATGAATGAGTAGGAGAATAAATGTAGGGCTAATATGTGGAGGAAATAGGAAAAGTAGAGGGTGAATTTAGGATGAGTGGAATTTGTACGAATGAAATCAAGGAACATATAAAGGAAGAGGAAGTACTAGAGGAAATAAGAAAAATGTATAAAGGAAGTGAGGAAAGAACTGATGGGATTCCAAGTGAAGTTTGAGGATGTACGAATCAAAAAGAAATTGATGCAATAATAAGAGGACTTAATGAAATTTGGAATGGAAGTAAGAGATCAGAAGAATGGAAGGAAGGGGAAATAATCCCGATATGTAAGGGAGGAGATATAATTGGGGAGAATAATTGGGGTGAAAAATTAAACACCGGGTGAGATAGCTTTGAAAGAATATGGGAAGTATATATGTTGAAATAAAGGAATGAAGACGTTAGAAAGGTTTGAGAAAAAGGTTTATAGTGGATGAGAATGTGAGATTGGTAAAATTGGTGTATTTAAATAGTATAGTGAAGGAAGGACAGGGTAGATATCCAAATCAATGGACCGAAGAGAAAAAAAGTTTATAAAGAATAGGATGATCGATGGAGAGATCGTATGAGAAAATGTGTGTTGTGGACGAAGCTGTAAATGTCGAAATGAGAATGAATGATATCCAGGTGCAAAAAAGATGGAAAAAATAAAGGAATGGAAATTATAATAGGAAATATTACAGTATAATGAATGGGGAAGGAATGGCAGAGTATATGACATCAGATATGGGCATGAAAAAAAAAAAGAATCATAGCGCGTTTTAGATATGGAAGTGGGGAAAGGGGAAACTGGTATTGGATACAAGAGAGTGAGAGGAAATGTAGGATATGTGAAAGAGATGAGGAAAGATGGGTACATTGGGTCAACGCATGGACGGGAATGAAGTGGAGTGAAGAAGAAAGATATTTAGCAGGGAATATAAGGATAGGTTTAGGAGGAGGAATAGGTATAATGGAAAAAAATATTAAGGAGAGAATGAAGAGAATCGAATCAGAAATCAAACTATGTTATTTTTAACCCAGAATTAGTGCATTTAAAGCACAGTGGACACAATCTGTTGTAATAAATTTTCCTATGTCTAGTCATTATATAAATTATGCCACAATGTATGTATTGCTTGAGTTTATTTTTTAATGCAACATTTATTAATGTTGCATTAAGTTTATTAGAAAGGTGCTGTTAAATAATACATTTTTTATAAGATAAAATTACACCCAAACTAAATCTTTCGCTTCCCCGTTTCTTTACGCAACTATACAGGTGCATACAAATGCTCCATATATCAGGCCCTTCTTTGTACAAAACACAATTTAAAAAAAATAGAAACATTCCTTGCTAAAATAGAAACATTCTGAAGACGCTACGTAAAAGAGCTTTTCCTAATGTGGTATCTCTAAGGGTCTTGAAAAAATAGCACACAAAGCTTTCTAATCTCTCAATTATAAAGTGTAGAAGAGGTCATGTACCTTGGGAGCATAGTTACCCATGATGGAAGTGCAGCTGCAGACGTCAGAGCAAGAATCGGAAAGACAAATTGGGCCTTCATTCACCTGCATCCTCTCTGGAGGGATTCGCTCTGGAGGGAGATATTTCCACAACGACCAAATATTTAGAACCAGTGTGAAAACAATGCTATTATACGGTTATGAGCCTTGGAAGGTCACCTCCAAAACAGCCGCTTGCAGGCCTTGCTCAATAGATGCCTAAAAAAAAATCTCCCAATCTTCTGGCCAAATGAGATATCTAAAAGATCTTTGGAACTAAACGTGAGAGGAATACATCTCCATTCAAATCAAGAGAAGAAAATTGAGGTGAATTAGTCACACCATCGAAAAAACAGTATGCAGTGGAGAGAGAAGCTGTGTTCTGGAATCGGCAAGGAAAAAAGAAAGGTGGAAGACCAAGGACATCATGCAGAAGGATTGTAAATGAAGCAAAGAAGGAAAGAAAGACTTTTGCAGAGCGGACGGTTTTCGCTAGAAATAGACTGCGCTGGAGACACTTTGTCGAAGCCCTATGCTCTGGATAAGAGTGAAAGGAATTAAGTTAGTAAGAAATTATGAAGCCCAAGATTTCACTGAAAAAATGAAGCAAATGCGTAACTAATTTTATTAAAATCGATTTAAAATGCATACGTTAATGATTTTGTGCAGCCATATATGCACAAAAGCATTTTTAAAAAGCATTTTCAAAAACCAATCACTTAGATTCAGAAGCCTCTGATTTGTGTTCAATTAGTAAAATTTGAAAGCAGCTAAATTTCATGAATCGTATAACTTTCATTCATTTGGTGTAAAGGTTCTCCATATGGTACTATATATAGTAAACCTTTATTGGCAGCTAAATTGTGTTACAATTAGTCTTATGTAAATAAAATAAATTCTTTCTAAAATTAAAATAATATGAAACAAAAATCACACGCAGAAGGAGAGAGAGCGCGAACTGCAACAACCTTTTCTCAATACTTTTAATTTCTCTTTCTTTTTATTTCTCTCTTAATATTTTTCATAACTTTGACTCCCTTCCGACTTTTCCACAAACATATTTTCGAGCTTCCTGTTAATTTTCTCTCATTCTCATTCCATGCCAACCCCTTTCAGTCTATCACCGATTGATTACATCTTTCATCTCTGTTACGACATATGTGTATTCTACATAGCGTTTCACTTTTTCTCATTCAATACCTATTTCTTCTCTCCACACTTTCAGATTTAAATCTCGTAATCATTCCTTTATCATCTCTACTGATTCCAGACATAAAATACTCTGGCATACCTATTTCAAGTTTTATCCACGTATATCTACTATTATATCTCTCTTGCATTTTACAGCATTCATCCCTTTTTCTACCTCATTATCAATATTGTTGTCATCCATTACCTTATCAAATCATCTGGCCATATGCTTTTTGTCTATTCCCAAACCACATATTGTTACTCACTCCTTTTGTTTCTTCATTTATTTTCTCCAAATATACTTTCTTCATCAATCTATCACCCTCTTCCATAAATACTTTCTTCTCAAAGTATATTATTTGCTTAAATCTTATTATCCAACATTTATATCTATTAAACTTCTGCAACACAATTAAACTCCCCAGATGTAGATCTATCAACTCCAATAATTTTCTTCAAGCACCCTACTTGCATTCTCTTTACTTCCTCTCATTCACATATAGTCCACACTTTAGCCCCACACAGTATTATTCTTCTAGAATCACACTCATCACTATAACAGATTAACGAAAAAAATTTCGCCATACACTTTTCATCCCTCCCATCGTCGCTATGGCTTTTTTAGTCACCATTTTAATTTGATATTTATGTAACTCACTTTGCGTTGATATATATCCTAAATATTTATATCTTAGAACTCGTTCTATTTTTTGTCCTTCTATCACAAAATTTTGTTAAACTGTTTGTACACCATCACTTTTGTTTTTGCTATATTCAATTCTAATCGCTCTCTATCCATGTACCTCTTTACTCTCTTCCTTCTATCATATCTACCATTTCTTTTCTTCTGTTAGCCACACACTAAGTCGTCCACGTAACTCAAAGACCATACCTTTCCGCTCACAAATTTTATTCCCATTGATTGTTCTTTCTTAATTTTCTGATCCACTGATCCCCCACTCTCTGTACATTGGTAACGGTTCCACCATCTTTCCATTCATTCGTTATTTTATCCTCTTGTTTCCACACCCTATTCAGACCTCAAATAAATCGCTTTAATCCACATTCATTTAAACAACATCATAGTTCAGATGGTAACCTATCAGGCACTGGCACATTTCCTTTTTTCATTATTATTTGCTTTGCATGGAAGTGGAGCAATCTTCAAATGAGGAAGGATGCTTGGTGCATTCAATAGTGTGGGAATTTACCCACTAAAGCTTCAATCCCGATAGAATTGTGTACATAATGTGATCGGAGAATTTGAATGAAGAAGGCTTTAGGATTTATCATCCTCTTCAGCCTGCATCCGGTAGTAAGTGGGTAAATTTAGATATTGTTGTAGCAAATACCTTACAGGAAAGATACGATATAGCATTTGCTTTAGAACCAAGGAAAACCTGCGAAAATCCTTAGCCATGGCATGGTCAAGTGATAAAGGAATTTAGGTTGAATGGGGTGAACTCAATTTGTTTGTTGGTCTTAAATGTTTCTAGTTTTATTAGTTTTTTCTAGTTTTTAGTTTTGTTTGACCTTTTATTTATTTTTTATTTAAGCCAAGGAATCATCTGCGAGAAAGCGGAATTGATTCAAGGATATCTTCAGCGGGTCATATTTTTATTTCTTCTACAATTATATCCTCTTCTTCACTTTTGTCAATACCTATTTGGTCAATTTCCTGTTCCATCCTACAAATATGTCCATTCTTCCTCTCACTCACTTCCCTCTTGCATATTTCTTCCCACTCCCTCATGATAATAGAAAAGTTAATTATTAAATTTGTAGTATTACATAAATAATCACACGAATAAAAAGGCATACCAGTGCGTACTAGATTTAGGCTTAAACTTTTAAATGTATGCATTGGAGAGATGAATAAATTTTTCATTCTGCCTGAAAAACAGATGGAATAATTTTGTTTCAGTCTCTGCTTTCGAACTGAAAATTGAATTGTCTGTCAACTCGTAACGTTGTTACATTTGGAATAATTAATTAGCAGTGATTACGCATTACAACGAATCAATTTTTAACTGGGTTAGCGCAGTTCTTGTTATATTTTTTAATGCAGTAATGAGAACCAAATTCGTCGCACGTTCTTATTTCGTTGGTTAGATTATTATATTGCAAAGGCGATCTTTTAGGACCGGTTTAACTTATTTGACAGTTGAAATCCAACAACACAGATTGATATTGTTTAAATAAATAACAATTTCGTATGTTAGAAGAATGCATATAGATGTGGTTGGCTGTGTGTTTGTCAGTGTGGCTAAATATGTGTTCATTTAACTCCAAGGGCGTGTCGTAAAAAATCGAGATCTAATTGCGACATATAAAGACTATATATTGGTAGCCTAATCACTAATGCAGCATCAGTTTTCAAGTATTTGTAAAACAGAGTAATCAAACATGGTATTCAAGGTATGGATTAATTATATAGATAATTTTTTTTATCAATTACTAAATTAAAATTAAAAAATAATCAGTTTTATATATGGAGTTTTCACTAAATTTATGGCTAACATTAGCACATTTATTTAATGGGAAAATTTATTTTTAATAATGTCTTTAATACCACTTCGAATTATTGATTTTAAATAAGTTAGGGCAAATTAAATGTAGGTATGTGAAATATGATTCAACTTCTAACATATTTATAAATGTTACCTTAGTAAGTGTGTTAAATTAATACAAATGCAAATTGTTGATACGAAAATGAAAGAGGGCTTAATAAGAATAAAACTTTTATACAAAAAAAAATTATCTTAATGTAAAAGTGAACAAATTCAGTATTTTTAAAGGTCTGACTGTACGTGCGTATGTATAAGGATTTCTCCTAAGCTACTGGAGATATTGGAAGGAAATTTGATCGAGAAATGCATAATATCCTCAGACAGTCAAAATATTTTCTTCTGGTACAAACCTGCCATTTTGAATTTTCCTAAAAATGAAGTATTTGCGCAAAAGAACTGAAATTATGCACACAAATAGTACATTATAATATTCAACTAACAAAGTTAATGCCATTGCAATATTTTCAATAGTACACACAGTGCAACTTTTAAAGTTGATAAAGCATTTAGCTAATATTAAAAATTCACTCAAATTTTATTGTATAGGGTGCTTGGGGTTTTATGCAGTCGCACATACAAATATATATCTGTCTAATTTTTATAATTTTAATAATTTTGAAATTGATTAATTTGATTACTCATTAGATTATATTTAAAAATTTTCTTGCAGTAGTCTACTTAATTTGCTATTTTATCAAACATTATTTTGAAATATTGGTTTAAAAATTTATAACATCATTAATGAAACAATTTTTATAATATGAAGTATTTCTATGTACAGTAAGTGACAAATTATTGAATTAAAGAATTTATACCTTGAGATATTAGAGCTTTCCCAAGAAAATAAAAAATATATTTTTTAAAAAACTTTTTTTAAAAGATAATTAAGCTTTCCTTTATTATTATGAAATCCTGTTAGATTTCTTTTATGTCTTACACAAGATAAGGATTTGTATCCTCTACTACTTCATAAGGACCTGTATACAGCTCTCGATATTTATTAGTTGCTGCATTATTTCTAATAAGAAAGTTTTCACATATTTGAAACGTTATTGAGTTAATAGTTTCATCATATATTATTTTCCTTTCATTTTTTGATATAATTAAATGGCGCCTTGTATGCCATTTGCAGACGACATTTTAACGTATTAGTACCGTAGTAACAAAATAATTTGGTATACCTGAATCCATCATATCCATCATCCAGATTCAAGGCTTCCCCAAATATGCCGTATAATGTCTTAACAATTCTTCAAGGTCACTTAACAAACACTCATCCATAACAAAACTGTCACATATGGGATCTAAAATCGCTTTTATTGCCGTTTAATAAATATTATGGTCAGTGGCGCGTCCAAACTATCCAAAATTTAGGAAGCGGCTCAAACTGACCACATATTTACTGGGCCAGGATATTTTTGTTTAATCTGTAAATATGATGTAAAGTTTGGACTGAAATGGAAATTTAATATTGAATAACCTACTCCCCATTGCCAGCATTGAATTTGTTTATTTACCTTGTACCATATGTATATTTATCGTGTGCCACATTTAAAATATAGAATTTTGTAATTTCCATTCTGGAAATTACAAAATTGTTGTTTCAAAATCTAAAATGTTGTCTCGGTGTATGTTCTTACGTATGTACGTACAAAACAAATAATTCAAGACTTGCTTAGCATATATTAATTGTTTGATTTTAATTGTTAAATGCTTCTTATAAAATAGCAAAAAAAGTCTATTTCAATTTACTAAAATCTTATAATCCTCATAAGTATTCAAATTCTTCTCGCATCCTTATGTGTGCTCGGGAAGATCGGGATATCTACAACTCGAACAAAGGTTTGAATATGGCGATAGAGGTGAACCTTGACAGAGTAGTAGGTCATCTTTCATCTTTGGGTTTATCAGTGTCTCCCACTAAAAGTTTGGTGATGATTTTTTCCAAATCTCACAATGTTCTAGATGTAATGATTTATGTAAACTATGATCCTCTTGTGTTTAATATCTAGGAGTCTATTTCCATCATAAGTTGACCTTCCCTCATCATATTGAGGTAGTTATTCAAGTTTGTTCCAAAAGATTGAGTATTCTTAAACATCTGCCTTCCTCAGATCTGATTTATAGATCATCTCATCATGGATTATGGTTCCATTAGTTTCTTGGACTCTTCTAAAGTAAATTTGGTGAAGTTATTAAGAATTCAATATGGGTCGCTAACATTTTGTCTGAGTCTCATCAGGTCGTCTGGGGTCCAAGAGACCGGAGGCTTCTGATTTGCCGGTGTATCTCAGAGCCCTTTTTCTTGCTTAAACATATGTAATAATGCATGGTTCAGCTAATTCATGCGTTTTTAGAAAAATTATTTAATTTGATTATGAGATTTTGAATGTTCCGCAGAGAACAGAAATATTACCTCCTTCAATTTATACCTTCAGAGGAAATGTGATTTATATGGACAGTGTGCTTAGTTCATATCCTTATTATCATTTAGTTCCATATGATTCTCATTTTCTGGATATTGCCATAAAATATTTTGATAGGTAGGTTCAATTCGATACAACCCAGATGCGGTATACTTTTATGCGAATACTTCTGTAATCTCCAGCTCTAATTATGTGGCGATCTTCCGGTTAATTTATCTATGCAGCTGCTAGAATGTTGTAAAATTTTCTCGGCTGAAACATATGCCATGCTGAAGTGTATCGAGCTCATCACTTTAATGAGGATTAACTTCTCAGTGATATTTACTGATTATTATTTGAGTGACATTAAATGTTTGGGTAAATATAGTAATAACTTAAAATTTGTAAACGTATTCTTGATATACGAAGGCCTCTCATGTGAACTTAAAAATTCAATTATCTTGGATCGTGGCTAATTCAAATATCTTTTGTAATGAAAAGCCAGATAAGTTAGCTACGATTGATCATCAGGACTCTTGTATGCCTTTAGAGTTTCATTCATAGTTACATTTCCCCTCGTTCAAATCTTATTTGTTTCACGATTTTCAGGAAAGTTGGTCCGGTTTGTTGTATGGGATCAATCCGATAATTCTGAAAGAACCCTAGCTTTATTTTTTTGGATAATATGAATAGGGGGTTGATTAGTACATATACAGATTTAGACATTGTCATGGACTCTAGGCGGCAGACTTATTAAGGATCGACCATAGAGATGAGCTGTTTCGGGTCTGTGTTGATTATGATGATCTGAGTCATATATGCTTTGAATCATGAACAGAAACAATACCGAAACATTAAGATCGCGTTTAGTTACTATGGTATTTAATTCTCCTTATTGTGTGGACTCGTTGCTTTGTCCTCCATAGGAGGAATTGGTTAAGGCTTTATATAATTTTATTAAATCTAGTAACATTTTGATTTGATCTTCTGACTGACCCTTGAATAACAATAAACATGTATCCCATCTGTATTTTAATTTCATCATCGTTCCTTTCTAACCTATGCGTAAGAACTACTCAAACGTTTAGTTTCGGCTCAAGTCGACGATAGGCCAATATGGCAGAAATAGGTCAGCTATAAATAAATATAAATACAAAAAAAATTTAAAATCTATATTTAAGATAAAAGGCTAGAAATTTTAAAATAGACGTGACAACGACGCGCTTTGTCAAATATATTGAAATAGTATAAACACATTTGCATAAATCAACCCACTTTGTATTTAAATAGAATGATTAATAATAATGAGCTTTAGTCATTAATAAAAAATAATCAATTTGGTTTTGAGTTCTACTGATTAAAACCCTGTTTTGTCTATATTTTTTCCCAAATGTAGCTATAATGAATTAATTATGCAAGTGCATACATTTTGCTTGTTACTGTATATTGATAACTCTTCAACATATATCAACACCTTTGTAAAAGCAAATATTAATAACTTTGTGTAATATTGTGTATTTGACTTTCATGGAAAATGAAAAATTATAATTATAAATTTCATAAGATTTCTTACACATGCAACATCTGCATCTGAAAAAATATAAGACAAATAACGAATAAATTTATTATTTTACAAAATATATGAATTATATTTATATTTCAAATTTCAGAGTATTGCATTCGTCGCTTTATTAGCAGTAGCCCATGCTGGGGTCATCAGTGCTCCCTATGCCGCCCCGGTTGCTTACGCAGCAGCGCCAGTAGCCAAAGTAGCATACGCTGCCCCAGTTGCCGAACCTTATGATCCTCATCCCGAATATCAATTTGGTTATGGTGTAGAAGACCATCTCACTGGTGATAGCAAAAGTCAATCGGAACATCGTTCCGGAGATGTTGTTCAAGGCAGTTACTCGTTAGTTGATCCCGATGGTACAAGAAGAACCGTCGAATATGTTGCTGATCCAGTTAATGGATTTAATGCGGTAGTCCATCGTGAACCACTTACAGCTCCCGTCGTTGCGAAAGTAGCTGCTCCAGTATCTTATGCCGCACCAGCTGCTTATTACCATCATTAAGTGTTTATTTAGATATAGTTATTTGTTTATATAATGTATATAAGGAATAATAAAATATTTATTGCTTAAAATTACGTCTTGAGTTTATTTTCATTATTGCGAATAAGGCATATAAAAAATTTTGATAATGTAAATCAAATAATATAATTCTGAAACAATAGCACCATTGAACAACATTGTAACTTTCTTACAGTTCACATCCTATTTACTTTTTTAGTTTCATCCAATTCATGTAGAACGTAAAGCTACTAATATACAGGTAGCAAATTTAATTGAGTTCATGAAAAAATGTTTCACATTATTATTCTAAAAGGGCAACGAATAAAACCAGTTTTTCTTTAATTTTAAATTCGTACTAATCTATCCCAAGAAATTACTAATACGTATCAGGAAAAAGTAAACAGCCTAGAAGCTAAAGCTTTACAGCCTAATAGTGTTTCTGGATCAAAAGAAATCATCGCTGAATCACTAATGCTCGTCTTCAATATCTGGAGCAAGAAACGAATCATAACATTTTTTGTATTCCCTACTACAATAAGGAATATTTTTTCCGGTGTGATAAACAAGAAACTTTTTCAAATTTCATTAAAATGTAACAATTCTTTTAAGGCTTTCTAGTTTTAGATTAATAGTTGTTTAGATTATTTTGAAATTGGTCAAAATCATCTACATCGATAACAAGCATGATTGTTGAACTTTGGTGCAAGCTAATGACAGATTCCTGATCATCAACTTACGAAAAGAGTAAGGGGATCGATTAAACTGTAGGAACTATCGCGGAATATCATTGCTTAAAGCTGCCTAAAAAATAGTGCTAGCATCAAGATTGAAATCCCATGTGGAGAACGCATTGCGAGAATATCAGTGTGTTTTCGTTCCAACCGATCGACCATCGATCAAATATTCACCCTAAGAATGGTGTTGGAAAAGTTTTATGAACGCAATATAACACTTGACCAATTATTTACAGATTTCCGCGCAGCGTACGACAACATATCAAGAAGTCAGCTATACAAGGTTATGCAAGAAGAATTTAATGTGCCGAACAAATTGATCAAGCTAAGAAGAATGACGCTTGTGGAAACATGCAGCAAAGTAATGTTGAAAGGCGAGGTCTGAGTGAGTTTTGAGGTTCCTGGAGGACTCACTGTTGACTCTACTTTTTAATCTAGTACTTGAAATGGTCATGAGGAAACTACCCGTTAACCAAGGAGGGTGCATATATAACAGAACATGTCAACAGTTAGCCTTTGCAGACGACATTGATTTAATGACTAGGAGGACAAAATCACTAAAGAAGAACCTTCAAATACTTCAGAGGGAAGGAAAACCCATGGGTTTAGAAATAAGCAGAGAGAAGACCAAGTATATGATAAACAGTAGAAGCATCTCGGTGGAGAAACGCGAAGGAGTTTGAAGGGTTTAAAAGAGTCAACGAATTTAAATACCTCGCTAGTGTGATAACATAAGATAATGACATCACTACTGAAATCAAAGTAGAATGATGGTAGCAAATAGATGTATTACGCCTATTTTAATATGCTTAAATCATCCATGGTCTCTAAAGAATTAAAACTAAAAGTGTATGCAACTATTATCAAAACAGTCGCCACGTATGGTTCGGATTCGTGGACACTTACGAAAAAGAATGAAAACACATTGAGAGTGTGAGAGCGGAAAGTCTTTAGGAAAATTGTCGGAGCAGTATGGGACAAGGAAGGCTGGAGAATCCACACCAATGAATTAAAAGCACTGTACCAGAAGCTGTCCATTGTCAACGACAGAAAGACCAGCAGACTCAGGTTGTTGGGGTTTGTTGAGCGGATAAATGGATCCAGAGTGTCAACAAAAGTTCTAAACAACCGACCAGAAGGCAGCAGATCAATAGGGCGACCACACAAAAGGTGGATGGATGATGTAAGTAAAGATCTGCAGAAGTTAAACGTCCACAATTGAAGGAGGAAGGCGATTTCAAGAGACGACAGGGGGAATCAAGTTGTAGTAACGGCCAAGGATCTTAATAGTCTCTTAGGCCAGCTAAAGTAAAGTAAACTCAACTTACACATTCGTTGCCTTTGTTTCCTACCATGTGGAATTAAGATCACATAAATCTTTTATATAATCAAACTTTTGCTAACAAAAATTATTTCAAATAGAAACAAAATCATTCAAAATTATTTTCAATCTTTTATCTGCACAGCTTTCGCTAAAGTTATTAAAATATAACCAAATGATTTCATAAACATAGTTTAGGTTATCCAAACTTGACTCAAATAATAAATTATCTTCAACTAGTGGCTCACTCATTTAACAATAAAAATAATACTAAGAGAAACTATATCGGAGAGACGAAATGTAGTAGAAACATCAGCTACATCGACTAGAACTGATGTAGAGAAGATGTCTACGGAAATTGTTTACAAAATTCAAATGCTGGAAAATGTACTTAATCATCATTCAAATTAATTTATTCTCCCTGAAAAAGTTTTAAAAAGAACAATTTCGAAATTCTCCGCAAGATTAAGTTTTATACCTTTATCCATCAAGTGGAGAATCTTACAATAATCTCATCATCTAAACTGTGCTCAGGTGAGTTAAGTTGGTTGATATGAACCGCCCAATTAGAATTGGATTTTCGAGTGGCAGTACTATATACATGTTCTGTTATACGAGAGGTAAAAAGTCTTCAGGTTTGACCTATCTAGGTAGAACCGCACTTACAAGAGAGCGTATAAACACATGATTTTAAGAAGGTATTAACATAGTGCTAAGGTTGGATAGATTTGGAAACAAAATGACAATATTATTATTATTATTGACCTTGAAAAAAAATTGTTTAATCTTATAGGAAATCTGACCGTAAAATAGTATAGTAAAATATCTTTTATCACTATCAATAGAAGAATATTGTAGAGAACATAATAGCTTAGATTGACTATTTCCTCTAACTTGATGATGTTGTTTTTGATTATATTTAGATTTTAATGATTTCTCTTACCTATACAGAGAATAGTATTCATCTCGGGTTCAAAATTAGGATAACTGAGAGGTATTGTAAACATTTTATAGAAGGAGTTATTGAAATAAGCCATTTTATGCGCCATTGCATGATGTGAAAGAAAATCAATGCAAAAATCTCAATGGGTGGGTTTCTATAGTTTTCAAAACTAAGATAATGGTTTTTCTGAAAAGTTAAAATAAGAAAATTGATGTTGTTTTCATGTTCGAGTTCCAAAGTAAATTAAATATGTGGATCTATAGATGTCAAGTGAAGAAAGAATCGGTTGGGCATCTTCTCCATTGCATACAAAACAAAAGATATCATCTACATACTGTGTCCAGAATAATATTGTTCTATAAACCTTTGTCAAAATTTCTTGCCGTACTTGCCAAAATTAGAAAATATTAATATTTCTGTTTGCAAACCTATCAGTAGTAGTAAGACGAAAGTATCAGCTTATTCCTTTTGAAATATACGATGTCGATCTTCCGTTTGACGTTTGTTTCTATGGCACCCGCTGGTTACAAATTAACTTTTAACCAGTAACGTGCCGAATCGGAACATAGCCGCTAACAAGAGGTCTGGCAGACTCCTATTTTTTTATTACTTTAATTTAAGAATTGAACTAAAACATGGTGTACTACTGTCAAACAATTATATTTAAATCATTTTTAACTAAAAACAAACAAATTTAAGCAAACAGAAAATGAAAATTCATTCAGAAAATAAAAGTCTTTCAAATTTACTCGTTTCTAAATCTAACGCTCTCATGACACCGAAGACCATTTCCAGGAACAACAAACATAGTGGGTCCGTTTAAGTTTTGGCTGACAGACATAGCAAGTTGCTCTTTTTTCAAGGCGGTACCTTGACAATTATTTTCAACTACACTATTGTCGCTTTTACAAAGTAATGTTCCAATAGTCATTCGCAGTTCTCTCTAATGTTGATGTGTCCTTCTAACTTGAGAAAAGAATATAATCATTAATCTTACATAACCAGAAAACAATTGCCATAGGCCACCTACATGTTCTGTGACTGGGACTGTAGTTATCAGCTTTCGTGTCCAAGGTGTCGACGCCACCTTTCGCCGAGTTATAAAACTCGATTATCTCAGTGTTTTCGGAACTAGAATTGGTTGATATTTTGTGGTGCATGGATGAATTTAAAATTAAAGTCTTTGATAATTTTGGTACATACGAAACTAAAGTTAGGTCGTAATTGAATCCGTACATGCTACTTTTTACTTCTCGATTTTTATTGGCTTGAAATTGTGGTGGAAGCCTTTTTTGTAACTTCTGCACTACTTGCACAGAGCTGAACCAATTGTCAGCAGCTATGTTGCGATTTGTCGTTTGGAGTGGTTTGGACAATCTTATGACAGCTTGAGTGGGAATTTTCAACTGTTTCTCAGTCGCAGTCAACGATATTAAATCTGAGCCTTTGCCAGAATAATTATACGCGTTGTAGAGATGGATGCTACGGGCATCTGTAAGGCACATAATTTTTACCCCATATCTGGCAGATTTTTTTGGCATGTACACTTTAAATTTACAATGACCTCTGAATGTAACCAACAGCTCGTCGATTGTTATATTTGTTCCAAGAGAAAAGGAAATTTGCGAATTATCAATAAATTTATCAAAAATTTTTGAAATTTGCGGTACCTTGTCTGTTTTTTCGAGTTGTAGCATCATCAAAGCGAAGCACAGTAAGAAGAAATTGAAAACGTTATTTGAACATTGTACAGCGAAAAACATCTCAGCCTGTACCGTCAGTGGCAAAAACAGATTCGATGCTCTCATTTCTTAATTTAAAAACAGCGGAATATATCGAAATACCCAAGAACGCTTTTATTTCGATTGTATCAACAGTGGCTAGTACAAGGCTATTTGGGTTTTTGTACTTTTGTCTGGCTTCCATTGTTTTTGCGTTTGTCCAATAAATTATTTCTGTGAGCATGTCTTGTGAAAAAAGAATTGACCAAACATCTTCGGGATAATGTGAGGTTTCGGAGACTGATGACTGCGCTGTACCAAAAACAAAGCATCCGTTCGGAAAGCCAGCACAACATTCATTCACACAACTAAGTTCTTCACACATAGAAAGGTACATGAAGCCCCACCGCGGAGAAAAAATTCTAATGAAAATTAGAAGTCCCAAATTCAGCCGGATTCTCGAAAACCGCACGTTAGCGGTTAAAGGTTAATATGCACATCACAATAAAAAAAATGTGATTTTAGCGGAGAAAAGACCTCAGGAAATTGCCTACTCCTGGGATATATGGATGATAAATGTCTGACAAATTGTACAATATGCTAAAACTAATATAAAAAAGATAAAATTAAAGTTAGTCATAATTTTAGTTGACAGCAAATTATGGAATTATGAAGTTCTTTATAACGAAACCCAAAATATTTTCTTAAAATTATAAATAATCTAATTTGATTTAATAAAGAAGAAATTAAATTTTCTTTTCCAATATTACAGAGGCACTCTAGTTTTCGAATAAACCAAATTTATAATATATAATTTATTTGATTTGTAATATGTAAACACTCCTGGAACGTTCGTAATTTGCTTTTAAGAAAATGAAAACAAGTTAAACAAATGAAAGCCATTAATTCCAATTATAATAATTTATTGGAAAAGAAAACTAATTTCGCTAATTTCCCTAGACGTTCAAATGATGCAGACGAAATACGATAATTGTTCGCCATTACATTTATTTCAATAAAGAGTATATCTTTCAAGAGTTTCTCTTAATTAGACGCTGACTGTTATTGTTTCAGCTGAACTTTCAGATCGTTTAAATATTTCAGTGCGGGTTTGATTATCCTTTGTAAATATTTTATTGGTTATCATATTTTCTTATCAAAACTTTATATATGGAAATCACTTCTGACATTAGTTTAGTGTCTGACATTTAAACGAACTAATAATCTCTTAAAATCGTTTAAAATTGAATGATAAAGTAGTCAAACGTATAATATGTTTGGTCAGCAAAGAAAAGTGTAGGTTTTTTTCTAGATCCCAGATGGCAAAAATCAGCCATTTTAATTTAGTTACAAAAATAAAATATTTTCCTTATTTACAACAGAACGCAGATTGCCATGTTCTAAATCAGGGGTCGGCAACCTTTTTTGGACGCCGGGCCATTTTCAAAATAAAAATTTTTATGCGGGCTGCACATTCAAATGTAACTTAAATAGTGCTTTTATATCATATACGAGTATAAATATTATTAAAAATAAATATAGA
>WYDF02294901.1:16363-35189 GCA_009867245.2 Adranes taylori | reverse complement strand
AACATGTCCCAACCCATTTTAACAATTAGCTTTTCACTCACAGTGACATTATACTTGGATAATTAAATTGTGACGAGCCAAGAAATTGGCTTCTAAATTTCAGAAATCGACAGAACAGAGTGCCCGCATCGTGTCTACCAAATTCCAACTAAGCAAGATGGATCCCCTTTACTCACTCCTTAATGGCGCTTTCCAACTCTTATTGGATTACTGATACTGACGTAATCCGGTAACCAATTGGATAATTATAAATTCAAACATCGGCAGAAGTACCACAATTTCCGTCGTAATCGCCCCACCGAAAGTAAAATCAATAAACAGTAAGACCAACATTCCAACACCACAATTTCTCAAAATAGCTCAGTCATTTAATAAACCCAACAATCACATTACATTTCCAGAGACAACGACGATCTCTCCCGGATGGAGTAGTCCATCACTTGGACGGTTTTCAAATACCCAGATCTTCCTAATTTGATTCATAATTCAGGAAATTTAAGTTACATCAGACAGTAGCACCCTATCTGAGTATTATTCAACCCTCAGAACAGATTAATTGTTACGAAACTCGTTTATTGAAGTTCTGAGAGTCGGTGACAAACCCTACCGCATACACAGTCCGACTTCACACGATCAATAACAAAGGTAATTCCAAAATATCAAAGAATTCATGAAAATTTTTCAACATGATTTAAATTGATAATTCTAAATTCAACCAGCTTGAAACAAGATAATTACAAGATAAGCGGGAAAAGGGGTTCTATGAGAAAATAGGGGTAAGCGCTAAGCACATGATGATTACCTCTCCTCGATGGGCTATTAAATCGTTGGAACTAGCCTACAAATTAGGCGAAAACATGAAAGGTGCAATCCTAATACACAATAATGTAGCAAGCAAGACGTTGAATACAGTATGTAATTTTGTTGATGCCACCTTGATGTCAAAAGACGAACACTTGGTCATCTGGACCCTATTTACTGGAAAGTATATACACATCCTATTCATCTTTCTACGCCTCCATTAAAATTTCAGAATGGGCATGCCAGGGGATAGAGTACAATGGGAAAGAGATGGGTGTAGTAGGTAGGCATATGTTGGTTCTTTACTAGTTCAAGGCAAGTTAAAAACTACGACAATAAAGAGAAACAAAATGTATGGTGGTAACGATCGTCATAAGTCGTCCAGGCGATTGACGTGAAGAGTATAATGTACACCAAATTAAAAAAAAATCATATATTCTAAATTAAAATATTTAACACATTTAAATGAAATCAGAATCACGCATTTTTTTTTCATTTGGTACCACATATGACGCATGTCTTTGATAATCTGTGCTTCAATGAATTAAAAAGTTATGTTTTTCTAAATGTGTTGATTTGTGCATTACATTTTTTATTTTATCATTTTTAATATGCTTATCAGATATCCATCGTTATATATATAACCAGTATTCTCCAAACTTTTTGTTCCAAACTTTTTAAAGTGCTGCACTGAATCCTCCTCTAATCTCATCGTATGGTATTCAATACCAGTATACTGTAACTAGTGTAACAAAACAAAATTGTTTCATTTGTTATACGTTAATAGGAGTTTTCGTGTTGGATTTAACTGCTTGTGTGTGTCCCGTTTTTTTTTTTGTTTTGTAACACTTATTCAATTACTTCCAAGAACAGGAAACATTGTCACACCCGTTTTAACCTTTTGCAATGAATGTCTTTCCTCCTGTAAAATTTTTGCTGGACATAGGGATCAGTCTGTCACTTTAAATATCTGCTTGTTGTTTACACGTATATAACGATATGTGTACAAGGAATATCAGAAAATTTGAGGAAGAAAAGTGTACCATTTCTAAGAAGTCAGTAATACTCTTCCCATCGTACATTATTGTGCAGCACTAATGACTTACTACCTAATTGCTAGTATTTTACCCTTATAAGATGATTGCTACGGAAGGATTTAACCACGTTTTCCTAGATACTTTCGAATTCCAGATCCTTATACAACAGAATTAAAATATGAGCTAAACAACCGTAGATGTTTTTTCTCCTACACGCCATATTTGCGGCATTATCAGTAACAGAGCATTCGTATCATAATTCAACGATGTCACAACAAATTTTTATCCTCTATTGCGTACAGAATAACTTAAAAAGAAAATATAACAAGAAACGGGTTTTTATAGTAAGGGACAGTCAGGGAACACTTCAGGCGTTTAACAACGCCATATATGTGTCTGGACTGATGAACAAATGCATTGCAGATTGCCTATGACCAACTCAGTTACACTGATATAGGCACCAGGGCATAGCAGCCTTGTAGCAACGAAATAACAGATGTACTAGCAAAAAGACATCACACAGTTCCCTAATCTGGAGCCTGCTCATCAGAGAATACCTGCTTATCAGAGTTTCATCAGAGAAGCAATTGTGACAGTCCTTGCTTGGGATGCTGAAATATATGACGAACTCTAGTTAAAACGCAATTTGGGACTCCTACACGCGGAACTGCTAAAGGGGAGTTTTAACAACTGTCACAAATGCCGCAACTTGTATAAATTACAAAATAAAACAGCTTTCGGAAATCGTCATCGGGCGCAAGGTTAGTTTAACGTGGTACCGCACGTTTGAGCAGATGCTATTGTTCTTCCGCTTCTCAGTCGTTTACTGAGGGCTTGGGTAAATTCAGTTAGTAAGTGAACGAGAGATTCACGTTCTTGTGGACATCTGCAATAAACTTAAATGCTGATGAGTGAAACAGCATTAAAAATTTAACAAAACCATCTATTATTCTTCTAGACAAAACAGAGAAAGAAAATATTAATGCACAATTAAAAAAATAATAAACAACTGAATAAATGTCAAATGATGTAATAATGGTGGTTAAATGAACGAAGCGATAAGCAAGCGGTCTTATACTAAAAAGTACGAAAACAAAGCGGTGCATAATAAAACAGCGGCGCAAATACAATAATAATAAAAAACGGCGCTTATGATATAACGGCGGTGCAGATAAAGCAATGTAACAGTGCGGCGGTGATAAAATAATACTAATGCAGTATCAATATGGAGCATGGACAAACAATTACTCTTATGGCGGAAGATAAGTCTAAATCAAACTTTCTTGGTACAGACGAAGGGTATAATCGGAATACCGGAAAACACTAAAACTGTATAACACCTCGTAACACGTTGATGTTAGTGCTACTGAGTGGTTAATATTAGCATAAACTGGAGTGAAACACCCATATAACCCCCCTTAATACATTGACGTACTACAGGGTACCTAACACCAATATAAGCCAAAACTAAAGACTAGTGTAGGGATGTAAGGCATTTCACAATACCCCGTAATACGTTGATGTTGACAAGAGACCAATTCCAGCGTACATCCAAGTCTAGCCCCTGGCAAGCAAGTATTATACACCTATGGAACGCTCCGTAATCGTTGACGTTACTGTGCGCAACGTAGATATAAGCCACAATTATATACTCTAGTGAACGGTATGTAAGGAACTTTCGCACAACACCCCGTAATACGTTGGTGTTGACGGGCGACTAATCCCAGCAAAAGTCAGAATCGAACGCCCTAGCGAACACCCCGGCGTCATCCGCTGGTGACAACGCATGAAGTTAGCTGACGAGCAGTGTATCTCAGCCAGCTGCATTGCGTTCTTTGCATGGACTCGTACGTAAAGCGATGGCGACATATCAGTCTAACAATAATATAATATACGAAATTTCTAGATTCCCCCTTCTCTTACTTACGGATATGAGTTACTCATATGTTTACGTTTTAATTAATCTTAGCTGTTACATGACCGCGTTAGACGTATTTATTTATTGACTTATTTGTTACACATTAAGAAATTGGACCATTCAAAGACAACTGGGCAATTAAAACAGGAAATCAACACATAAGCGCTTTACAGAGAAGCTACGTAAGAACAAATCCTCAGATTTGCTGAAACGTGGCAGGAATAACATCAAAAGGATAACTGGCCTGTTAACAGAGCACGTACCTCTGAGGGTACATATGAAGAAAATTGGCATACACAATGCTGAAGTAGAGTGTAGGTTGTGACTGGAGGAAGGCGAGACAGCTCAACATATCGTATGTAAGAATGAAGCATTGGCATTCAGAAGGAGAGACCTATTTGGAGCAACGAGAGTTGTAATTGGTACAATCATGCTCTTACCAGGAAATATTGAAACTGGTACAAGACATATATATATTGGACTGATGTGATTGGTGTGATCAAGGAAAGTACAATAAGCCGTTTGGCTCCAGTGTAATGGAGCGGCAATCCCCAGACATCACTTGATGATAATAGTAGGTTTGACCTGATGTATCGATATTTTCATATATAGAAAATATCATCTTTCTTCGGTTCAAATTGTAGCTCACACAGCTGATTGTTAACGGTTAATCATCTGTCTATTGATATATTTACTCACTGTTCTAAGAAGAAAGAAAAATATCTGTGTTCTTCGGTGTAAGTCGAGTGGTTATGGTTTTGCAGTAGAATTTCTTCTTTTATTAATCTTCTTTCGTACTAACCCTGATTCCGGAGTTGTTAATATTGATACTCCATGTGACTACTTTACACTACGTATTATAGAAGTTAACGTCTTATTGAAGTCAACATAAAGTTAACATAAAATACATGTCTTCTTTTCCTTTTATTTCATAAATACTTTTAATTTTAATTTGTTGATTGTTACAAAAATTTGTGGTTCATTCTTAGATGTGTTATATAAATCAACTTATCGCACTCATTGTATAATCCTCGTATTGGTGTAATGTTATTGGACGTTAGAGAACTATGTTGGAATAAGTGTGGGTTAAAAAGGATTTCTACTTACATTTGAAAAGGATTCAAGCAAGTTGCTTCGGACGGGTCATGCTACATTCTTTCCTTTTGAATAATTCTACTGAAAGGACATTTCGAGAAATTGGAAATAGATATTTTATTAGAAAAGGACTGTACGTTATTGAAAATATTGATTTTTGTACGTACATTCTTTGTTAGACGACGAATGCTATTTTTAAAATATGTTTTCTTCAAATTGAAAAATAAGGATATAAATATAACTAATGCTCACGTTATTTTCGTTATTTCATATTTATTCCACAATACATATTTCAAATTAATTTTATACTAGTTTCTTATCGCAAGCCCTAGGCTTGAGTTACCCATTCGTTGCTGCGTCTTTGAATGAAGATGTCTAACACTCTTTCTACCGCTTAGGAGGGCATCCTGGTGGTCATTTCGACACCGGCTTGCAATTTTAGCTAACACGTTGTCTATATATCCTGGATATATGTTCGTTCCATCCTCGCCTCCTCGCTTGCACCCAGCGCACTATGTCCATGATACTGCATTCATCTTGAATATCACTACTTTTATCAGCGAATTACCTACTTGTATCATCGAAATACCTGTTATTGTTCTCAGGTTTCTTTTTGTTCATTTATATGGTACTGCCGTCTGCAATCTTGTTCTGCAGTCTCCACTCTTGTTTACCCCGTGTATGTCATCAGAGGTCTCACACATGTGTTATATATTCTTGTATTTGCTTCTATCGGCATGCAGATGTTTCTCCAGACTGTATGTTATAACGGCACAGCGATCCTGGAAGCCTTGTTTCACAATAGTGCTTACATCCCCGTATGGGGAAATATCGTTACCAGAAAATTAAATTCTGATACTTGTTCAATGATTTTGTCGTTAATTATAATTTTGCATCTATGGGGTTCTCTTGCTATCATCATGGTTTTAGTCTTGCTTATTGAGATTTGCATATTTGCTTCTTCGGCTACTATATTAAATGTATGTTTTAGTGTAGCATAGAATCCTGATATTTAGCTTACTCATAGTATATCTATAGTTCACTTTACGTACTGAAGCATGAGTAGGTTAAACAGCAAGGGAGAGGGACACATCAAATTGCTGCGATGTTTGTGTGTTCGTTTTGTTTATTGTAGTGTTAATTATTCTACTATGGATGTATATTATTGCATGGTAATTCTTTTATAACTTTTCCCATCCGTACTGTATGAAATGCTTTGGTCAAATTAACGATACAGAGGATGGCGGGTTTTGTTATTCTCTATGACCTTTCAACAATCTGTCTGACAATGAAAATGGCGTCAATGCGTAGTACGTTTATTCCTAAAACCTTGTTGTTATTCGCTCATTTGGATTTTTTTGGTGATATATTGATTCATGGCTCGAGTGAAGAGCTTCAGCGAACTACCAAGAAGACTGATTCCGAGATAGTTCTCTATATTGCTTGCGCATCCCTTTTTGTGCATGTGCAGTATGGCCGTAGTGTCCCTCCAACTAGTAGCCACATCTCTAAAATGGAATTGCTAAGATTGGTATTCTCTAAGATTGTATTCTTTAAAATGGTGTTCGGCAAGTTGCCCTTCTAAACTTTCGCCCCCATGCTTTAACAGCTCGTTGTTATATTATCTGGACCTGGAGATTTGTTTCACTTTGTAATTTCCTCTAGTACCCCGCTGGTCGTTCGTACTTGTAATCACTCCATGCGTATTGTTGTACTTCATTTTAGCTTTGTGTCTGGTTTAGATCTGGATTCATCCGAATCCAGATCTAACGAACTGGATTCATCTGGTTTAGATGAATCCAGTTCTTTAGAGTTTCAATATAGTGCTCTAAAATGGACGGTCCATTCTTCAACGGAATTTTATTTGTTCATACGGTTTTAACTTCTCTGTTTGATGCTCTTAACATGTTTCAGATTCTTTTCTGTGATTCCTCTCCTTATCTCCCTTTATTTGTCTTATTCTGTTGTTTACTTTGTTTCTGATTTCTACATATTTTATGTCGTCTCGAGGTGTCTTGATCGATTTATATCGTACTTGTGCTCTTGTCTTTTCTTGCTGTTACTTTTTTATTTTGGGTGTAAACCATGGTTTCTCATTATTTCGATTGTTTGGTTTTTTAAGAATCCTTTTCCCAAGTGCTTCCTCAGCTTTTGGTGGGTGTTAGATGAGAACGCTTATTACAAGTGATGTATACGACAACGACAGCTATTACGGCCCCGCTTACACATTTATTCATGGCGGCCCCCGTTCAGGTTTCTTGTTCTATTCCACTGTCTCATCCCAATTATTTGGTAGATTAGAAGTTCAGATCACTTGTCGACCTATTTCTCTTGAGTTCGAACGGCTCTTGGATCTTCCTCAATTTAGCTATTTAGAATTCATTTAAACTCGTCTTCTTTTTAGGTCAATTTCCTACTGCGTCTGTTATATTAGTTTATTATTTTTCCCACATGATGTTGGCGGTTTCGTTGCGGAGAATTTTATTGCTTTTCATATGTTGCTTGAGATGTTATTTTGGTGGTAGTTTCATATCGTTCGTTTTCATAATATAAGATTGTGATCTGAGCCAACAGCCAATATTTGTTAATATTAAAGCTCTTACGCCTATGATCTAATATTTTCCCATTCGTTATAATGTTATCAATAGTTGGTTGGTTTGTTCTGAAATTATGTACAAAAGCTAATGTAATTCTCGTCACCCATTCACATCTTCTTCATTAAATTTATTCTTTATTCTTGATATTATTGCGTTTCCTACACCGGCATTAAAATCATCCAATATTATGATAGGCTCCTGATAGAGTCCCACATCATCAATTGTTTGTTCACGTGCTCATAAAATAATGTACAATTTTCGATTGTACAGAAGCTGACATATTGCAAAACTGAACCGGTATATGGTATTTTTCAAAAGGATGACCGATATTTATCAAAGTTAGGAGACCATAATGATTGTTGCTAAAACCAATAAACCCCAAAAGATTATGATTATTATATTTCGATATGTGTATAAATTAATATCAATATATTGTCACGGGATAAATTTGTAGTACTTTTTTTTTGTTTTTTAAAATTAATTTATTCAGGAAAAATTAATAAATTTAATCAAATTATTGTTTTTAAAAGAAAATAAACATTTATTTAAAAAAATGCAATTTTAATATTCCGGGAATCATTTATTTTGTTTAAAATTAAAAGATGTTTTAAGATCTGTACAGAATGTTTCCCATTTCATTAGCGCATGAATTAAATAAAATCTACTAATGTTCTGACACGCGCTAGAGAATGAACAAAAACAATCTACATTTCATCATGTTAATTGCACGGTATTATTACCTTGATGCAAGTTTTAAATAAAAAAATGTATTTTGATTTAATCATAAAAATAACGAAAACTGTTTACTGATTATTTTGAAAATAAACTTATTTGAAATAAACTAAAAAGACAACCCTTGTATATAACACATTTCCAATTAATCCATTGTTTTTTTTATTTTAATGATATAAAAGTGATATGTGTCTAAACCACCTTTTATAAGTTATTTTCATCGCACTCAATTGCGAGTGCTTGGAATTCGTGAGCTCAAATTGAGCGTAACGAATCGTTTAGAAACATCCGATTTTCTCCTCTTTGCAGATATGCTGCGTGTAAACTTATCCTCCCTGTTTCATGTTTCATAATGCCTACGCGTGTGCAATATCTTCGCTATTTTTACTCTGCCGTGAAACAAATGTAACATCCATGTAATTCTAGCTTGTGTCTTTTCTGCGGTTTAGAAAGCAATTTTCTAAAAATAACGTGCGCCTCAATTTTTATCTTCAGTTTTCTCTTTTCGCAGAAGCTATGAACAATATATTTTTTAGTTTGTAATATTTATGAATAAATAGGCATGTTACCTTTAATGCCATGTTATTTAATTCATTCGCTCATAGAGCGATCGTGATTCTGATCTCATTAAATGATTTTATATTAGCAATTAATACAATACGTTCAATAGACATCGGTTAACTCTAAAGAGTATCGACCGTGTCTTAATCAAAAAGTATAGAAATTTGTTTTCATCTTTAGGCGTTTCCACTTTGGAAGAAATAGCAAACTCCCAAAATACATATCATTCGTTATCCTACTTAAATCAGAAATGTTCTCAATTTTAAAATATTTTTAAAAAGTTAAGCATGAAAATAGGCTTTAGAACATGTAAACCTTTAAATCAAATTAACAATTATAAAGACAATCCATCTTAGAAACAAAAAGTGAATTATATAAGCTATATTGCGGTACATGGTCTGCAACATATATAGGGATGACTTCAAGACCGTTTCCCTATCAGGTACAAGGAACATTATGATTGTATTCGGTTAAACAAAAATAGAGTCTCTCATTTTGCAGATCACATTTTATCTTCCGGTCATAAATTTGACTTAATGTGTGATTCCAGTATTTTAAATACTTGCCACAACACTAATCAATTACAATTTCTTGAACAAATCTATATTAATGAGCAACATTCAAAAATGGTTTTTTGAAATGGAAAGGGTTTTTGGAATGATAATTTGTTTTGGCAAGACATAAAATTTTAATAGAGATTATATATTATTTTTAAATCACTTGATATTTTAATAAGATACAGTAGAACCCCTAATATCCGACCTCAGGTGTTGTCTGACTCTCCGCCACTATACATTTATCTATACCATGTTTGGCGCGAGCGTGTCCTCGTCATGAAAAGTAACACATCACAGGCGCCTTTTGTTCTCCTTAACAGAATAAACCATTTCTCTTCAGATCGAGAGTGTTTATAGGTTAAATACAGTGCAGTGCGTCAGTGCATATAAAGTGAAGTGTTAAGCCTACAATATTTAACTAAAATGGCCACTCCAAAACGTAAGCGTATTTGTGTTTCTGTCTGCAAAAACTAGAGGTACTTCAACGTTTTGACCAAGGTGAATCAGTAATTAAGTTAGCATTTGAGTTGGGAGTAGGAGTAACAACAATAAAAGATTGTAAAAAATCGTAAGGATCTGGAAGCGTATACACTAACTGTTGAGATAGATAATGCTTTGAAAAATAGAAAAATGTTAAAGAAACCGAAACTTGAACTTTTGGACGATGCGTTATGAGTTTGGTTTTGCCAGGAAATGTGTACAGGAACACCATTATCAGGTCCTATTATTAAGGAAAAGGCGCAAAAATTACATGAAAAGTTTGGGGCATGACAAAGATAAATTTAATGCAAGCGAAGGGTGGCTTCACCGATGGATGTTGCACCATGCAATTAGGCATGTTATAATTGCGGGGGAGAAACTATGAGCTGATGATAATGCTGCTAAAGATTATATAACAAAATTTGAGAAGATTAAAAACTCGTACCGGATCAAGTCTACAATATAGACGAAACGGGGTAAAATTATAAAATGCTTCCTAAATTAACACTTGTCGCTAAAAATGAAACAGTGTTAGGTACAAAGCTAGCTAAGAAAAGACTAATTGCAGCTTGCAGCAATGCCAACTGTAGCGTAAAAATGCCGTTGTTTGTTATAGGAAATCCAAAAAAACCAAGAGCCTTCAAACATATTAACATGGCAACACTCCCGGTTTATTACAGGAATCAATCATCTGCATGTGTGGAGTCCACGTTATTTCAAACACATGTTTTTAGACGAATTTGTTCCCTCAGTGGAAAAGGACTTTAAACTGAAAAAATTACCTGCTCGTGATGTCCTCCTATTAGATAACACCCCAAGCCACCCCTGTGAAAATGTTCTCAAAAAAGGCACCATTAAAGCTTTATTATTACCTCCTCATGTGACATCTTTAATTCAACCAATGGATCAGAGTGTCATTGAGTGCTTGAAGAGGAGATATAGGAGAAAATATGTTGGGTCCTTGTTTGAGAAAACCGAAGAAGGTTGTTCTCTTTTTATGGTCATGAAGAGTTTTAATATAAAGGAGGCAATCTGCACCATCGCCGCAACATGGGATGAAATCAATGAATCTGCGCTCCAAAAAAGCATGGAAAAAGATTTGGCCATCTTTGGATGAAACTATTGACACTTCCCAGACAACAAGTCATTCCCGCACAGGAGATGGAATGACATCGAGACCATTGACAGCGGCTGCTATGCAAGTGGAGCCAGTAGCAGTTGAGACAGATGTAGTAGAAACCCTACAAGATCTATAGATGTTTCAGCGGGACATTCAATTATCAGGTGTAGAAGGATAGCTAGTGGAAGCTGAAGCAGCCAGTGGAGAGCTCACTGATGATCAAACTATTTCAGTTGGGCAATACACCGCTACAGTTGATGAAAATTACATAGATGAAGAAAAAGTCAGTGACACCGCAGTGAGTTATTCCGCTGCCAAAGACGCCTTTGATGTCGCGCTAAAATACATCGAGCAGCATCTAACACCAATGGACGAATTATGGGTAAAACAGTGGCGGGATGTATTATGTATTTGAGTTTGTGTGGATTAGAATAAACAGTTTTGTTCACTACCGATATTAGTTTTATTTCCTCCTCGGAATATCCGATCTTTGTTCCGACCACGGCCCGGTCCCGCCGGCGGCGGATATGAGAGGTTCTACTGTATTTTACAAATTAGTTTGAAATAATTAGGTTTATATTTCTTATTTGTATTAGCTTTTAAATTTACATACATTCGTGCTTGATTGCGGAAATTCTAGAAATCTCCGGATAGCACATTTATTTTGTATAATCATAAAATAAAAAATGATTTTTGGAGATTGGATCACTTTGTTTCATTTAAGAACAACACTATGACAAGACAACTTTGCATAACAATATATATAATTCATTATAAGAGACAAACATTACAATTACATACAAACATTACATACTATCAACGCTAGGAAACTATCAACTGAAACACCTTTTCCACTCTACTCTCGTTTATTAGACCCACCTTCCATGTGCTCACTGTATTATTTCGTGCTCCTCATTTACTATTTTTCTCATTCTACCGTCGACCTAAACGCATCCTCCAAATTTCCGCGATGATCGTTTACTACTTGTTTCACTCAATCCCTTCATATTCTTTCACCAATGCTTCAATCTGTTCTCATTCTTCCTACATATCTTGCATCTATTTTCGCTTTTCTTTATCCAGTACTTGGACCCACGCTCTCCACTATCACATCTAAATCTTGGAATCATCCTTTTTTGGTTGATGTTTATTTCTGACACTCAATATTTTGACAATCCTCTTTCACCATTATGTATATTTCCTTTTCGTACTTTTCCACATCACATATTTTATTTTCTATTTCTTTCATAATTTTATACAAATCACTATTCTAGTGACCATTCTAATCCATTCAGTCACACCTCCCTTTACCATATCACATTACTTCGACAGTACCCTCATTCCTAATTACTTTATTTTCGTATTTTACCAATTTCTTAAATCCTCTCAACCACCATTTGTACTTATCTTCTTCTTGCATAAAGGTAGCTCCAGCCAAGTGGCATGATGAAGACGTAGAAAAATGTTATGAAATGCATTACGGAACAAGCTTCGATGTTGTTCTTCTCGTGTCTCAGGAATTGTGTCTGCCATCTCGGTGCATTAGGCCATTGGTTGACCCCTTCCGTTGACGTGGCTCCCATTGCTTGCTTTCTAGTGACGAAGATTTGTCAAGGAAGGGTTATAAAAGATTGATATTAATGAATGAAGTTAGAAGTGAGCGACGAGTGTATAAACGATTCAACAGAAAATAATGATGTAGTACATGTATATTTGACTTGATGATTATAAAATTTTTGTTACTGACTGTAGACGAATGTAATTTAATTTAAATAAAATAAAATAAGCGATTGGTGGCGCTTACGCTTACTTAGATCAAACCAGATTCCGGGGTGGGGCTTTTTGTTCTATAGGAATAAGTTTGATCATTAGATGGTAGCTTAAGCTAGCGTAGCGTGCGAATTTTGCTCATTCGTCAACAGCTATTGTAAGACCCACAATGCATTTGAGGAATGCTAGCCGAATTTTCTAGGAAGAAGCTGCTTCTGACGGGTCGGCTGATCCATGGTCTTCGATAAAGCTCGGCCGTAAAAAAGGCATAGCTTGAAGGAAGCTTGTACTTCCGACCAATAGAGAAGTTTTTCATATTGCGTTAAGAAATTTAAGGATCAAAATTGCATTATTTTGTTGACGTATATCTAAGAAAATGTAAGCGGTGGTAATTCCCAAACGGTAGTGATGAATTCTGACTCATTAAATTGATGATTTATTAGGGAATTGCTTATTGCAATCGTTAATTAATTGAATTAATGATAATCCGGTATCACCCTTTCCACTTTCATTTTTTTTTATTAATCTTATTTGAATTTTCTGCTTGTCTTCTCTTTTCTTTATCATCCACACTTTCCCTTCATACATCATTATATTTATCACTTTCAGGTTCCTGAACGTGATTCACAAAATTTTTCTTCCCACTTCTCATTCTTTCTGCCTCCACTTTTGCTTTCACTGCCACTATCCTCAAATGCTCCCAGATTCCCTAATACTACTCGGGCAGTTTGTTTATATTGTCGCGGGCAGATTTGTAGTAGAGTTTTTTCTTTCCAAAATTTATCTATTCAGGAAAAATGAATAAATTTAATCAAATCAGTTTTTTAAAAGAAAATAAACATTTATTTAAAAAAATGCAATTTTAACATTCCAGGAATCATTTATTTTGTTTAAAATTAAAAGATGTTTTACGAACGTCTAGAATGTGTTCCTATTTCATTAGCGCATGAAGTAAATTAAATCTAGTAATGTTTTCACACGCGCTCAAGAATGAACAAAAACAATCTACAATTTCATCAGTTCACTTGCACGGAATTACCTTGATGCAACTTCCAAATAAATTTAGGGATTATTATCATACATTACTGTTTTGGATTTTGCGAGAGTAAGATCAAAATTAAAGATGGCTTAGAGTATAAAAGGAAAGAAATTATTTTTGGAATTGGTTAAAGTATACCGATTCAAATAAATTTATTAAGTTTTCGAATTTTGAGTTTTTGGAATTATGATCTTTGGAATTATAGCTATAATGATAAAAAATTGTTTATTGGAAGTTTAATTTTATCCATTTTATTTCTCTATTATTTAACGTCAACATTTTACTCTATCGGAAATACGAAAATCTCAATAATCAAAAGCAAATATATATAGTTACTAAATAATTTTTAAATTTGAACCACCTGATTTTTAGGTTTGAGTTCTAAATACTTTTTAAATTAAATAATAATAAATTTACGTACCAGAGTCACTATTTTGTTATTTTTCGCGGCTAGTTTCGAGACGGCACGCCTCATCGTGAGACGGTTGGATGGTAGTCTATTTGCACCTGTGGAAATAGCACAGAGTGACGAAAGAGATCGGCGAAAGAGCGGAAACACATATATCCTAGAACCAAACGTCAAAACAAATTAATTACCATCCAACCGTCTGATGATGAGACTGTCGCCTGGAAACTAACAAAATAGTGACTCCGGTACGTAAATTTATCACTATTTAATTAAATATGGATCACGTTGTAAAAACAATATTCAAATATTTAAATTAAGTTAATCGATTCTTTGTTCAATGTATTTTTATTTAATTTGCCCTTTTTAATTTTATAGGGGTTTTATTAGCAATTCCCCTTTAGTAGCCAAGCGAGTAACCATCCTAAAATCTTTCTACATTCTACATTTAGGTATAATAAAAGTGTTATGATCGTTAGAATAAAGTTTTAAATGAACACTTACTCGATTTAAGTAAGTGTTTACTACGCACCCCAGTAACGGACGCCGTCCCCTTCGTTACAATATTTCTTTACACTTTTGTCCGTTCCCCATTCAGCCAAAACTCCATTAAGTTGAATGACACTTGGGGAGCAAAGATCTGCTATACGAACGTTCCAATAAACGGACATTGGCTATAAGCAAATTTTTCATTAAAAGATACTGTACGAACCAGGGCCTCTCATATACAACAACAGTCACTATTTTACAATTTAATCATTCTCAATGGACACACAAAACATCTCAATGGACACACATCCCGCACAAGCGTGGATACTTACAAAGTAGGGTTTGATTTATGCTTTACGTATTATATAATAAAACTTTTCTCTGTTCGTTAACTAGAGCTTGACACAGAGTAATCACTACAGTTCGGCATTTTCCGATTAGGGCGCGCCCGAGCCCACCCTAAAAATTTTCTTTTATGATTAAAATGACCTTGAGCCCTAAAATGACCGGATCGCTCACCTTAAAAAGCCCGAGCCTACCCGCCGCCTTATGTTTTAAGCGCGCGCCTTGGAGGACCTAAGCGTCCTATAGGCCCTAGTCGCTGCAAGGACCCGCTCGAGTTCCGGAGTAGAGCCCCGGTAGGCGAGCGGTTTTTGCGCATCTCTAGTGATCACCAGTATCTAATTTAATTTTAAGGTAAAATTTTCATGTTTAAATTGTAACATTTTTTGTAATTCCTACTAATGATGTAGTAGCGTAACCGGTAGATATATGAATATCAATAAGTACTTTTTGTTATTTCAATATTGTGTTATTCTCGGATTCACATTTTGAAACAATTAAAATCTCGGCATTTCAAAAAGATTCTCTCTTGAAAATTTTTATAAGGTCTCTTTCCCTATGAAGTTTATTAGATTTATTATAGTGTCAAGGTGAGTCAGATAGACGTCGTTGTTGATATTTAATTGCCGCTTGCTGTTTTTATCTGGAATCCGCTACAGTTGACGCTCATCGTCGTTATTTCACAAAGAACAAACCCCGTTTGAGATGATTTCCCAGTGGATGATTCCTCTTTTATCCCACCGAACACACCATATTGCCTTCTTACATCGGTCGTCTTTCAGTATTCCTTTGGATGAAACTCCTGGCGAAACGCACACCTTCTTTCTTTTGACGTTTTTGAAGAGAAGCCATGATTCATTTCCAGTGACAAGATTCCTCTTGAATGAAGTTTGCTCCTTTCACTGCAGCAAATCAGTGAAAATTTCGACACGTTCGGCTTTGTTGTTCTCAGAAAGTTTGTGGGGGAGGGGTGTCATCTAGCCAATTTCCATACTTTTCCGAGCTTTTTGGGATGACGAATGATGGTCAAATGGTTAGCATTGAAGTCTTCTTCCAACATTCTCGTTGTCAAGATTTTGTCCTCTTCCATAGCTGCCAAAAGTGCCTGGTTCTCAAAATTTGATGGTTGACCTTTTCCTTATTCATTTGTGTGGTTTGCATCGCCCGATTAAATAATTTGGAACCATCTTTCAACTTGGCTTTTGCTGACTGTTACTGTGCCAAAAAGTTCTTTACGCTTGGGAAATGACTGTACTGCATTCCAACCTTTCTCGAAGTAGTATGGATTTGATTTTCAATAGGCATTTTCATTAACTGAAAAGAGAAGATTATTTTTATGGAAAAAAATTAAGAACGCCAAATTTTAAAGAAAAAAAGTCGGAAAAATCATAGTTTATTTATTTTAAAGATTTTTTCCTAAATTTACTTAATTTATTAGGAATCCTAACATAGTATAGGCGTTGGTAAAAAATACCTTGGTGAAGTTGTTTTCCCAAAACAGGGGTAATTGCTTTCTTGAAACATGTCAACTATATATATATATGTATGTATATATATACTCGAGGATTGTTTGGTAACTATGTGACTTACTACAGAAATGACGCGAATTTGCAGGAATCTTTATCATTCTGTAGAATCATCCTTTAATAGGTTAAATATGACACTACGGAGTTATCTGTCATTTAGTCTGTGTTTGACAGTACGCCAAAGTGAACGGCTTTTGTGATTTTGTAAACAATGGAAAAAACTGAGTTGAGAGCAGAGATAAAGTACTCCTTAAATTATTTCATTTGAAAGGCCAATATAGGCCAAAAAGGCACCAAATAAAGGCGAAATCAAAGCAGAGCTGGATTCAACATTATTGGAATCCGCTCCTTCGTTTTCAATGCTTTAAAACTGGGTTGCCGAATTTAAGCGTGGTCGTAGGAGCACAAATAATGAATCCCGTAGTGGACGTCCAAAAACTGCTACTGATATGATTGAAAAAGTCCATCGTATCGTCTTGGATGACCGTCGAGTAAAAGTGCGCGAGATAGCAGAGATAGTGGGTATCTCAAATTACAGTGTACACAGAATTTTAACTGAAGAATTGGAAATGAAAGAATATGCGGCGCGCTGGGTTGCTCACACTGGAGCAAAAATTGAATCGTTTGTGTGTTTCTCGCGACCGTTTGGCACGTTTTCTCCGCAATCCGAAGGACTTTTTACGCCATTTCATAACAGTCGATGAAACCATTACACTCCCGAAACCAAGGAACAGTCCAAACAATTGACACACAAAGGTTCTCCGCCACCAAAGAAGGCAAAAACAGATTTGTCAGTAGGAAAGATTTTGGTAAGTAGGAAAGGTTTGGTATTTTGGGATTCTCATGGAATTATTTTGGTTGACTATTTAGAAAAGAGGAAAACAATAAATGGCGAGTATTATGCCAATTTGTTGCAACAATTAAGCGACAAAAACAAAGAGAAATGGCCTCATTTGGCAAAGAAGAAAGTGCTTTTCCAACAGGATAACGCACCTGCCCACAAGTCTGCGATTGCAATGGCCAAAATTAATGAATTGGGATTTGAATTAGTGCCTCATTCGCCCTATTCCCCAGCTTTGGCTCCCAGCGATTATCATCTGTTTCCAAATATGAAAAATGGCTCGGCGGTAAGAGATTTTCGTCTGATTCCGAGGTAATAGCTGCTGTAAATAGCTATTTGGAGGACTTGAATCCATTGACCTAAAATGAAGGTATTGCTAATTTGGAATATCATTGGAAGAAGTGTATTGAGCGACCAGGAGATTATATTGAAAAATAAAATGTTTTTGTCAAAAAAAAACTTGCATATAGCTAAAGGCACCTTATAAGCAGTTTTCAATAAAGGGAGCTTTTTTTGGAATACTGAAAATTTAGTTTTTAATTTACATATAATAAATTTTGTGTAAAATCTCCTTGTGAATGCATCTTACTAATTCTATTTGATACGATGAATGAAGAGCCAATCTGTACTGACAAAGTTACCTAGGCTTTAGGAGTCTTCTATCTCTTCGTCGCTTTTCAACAATCCTCACAAAATATCCTGGATCTAAAGCGGTAAACGCTCTTTCCCTTACAGTAAATAACACACGAAAGATCGTCGCTTTTCAACTAAAAAACAACCCCTTTGTTGTGTATGTGCCCCACGATCTATACGCATAGGAGTTATGTAAGTATAGTCCTTGTGTCTACTACAAAACTGACTGCTTTATCTTTTATATAATACACCAACTTGAAAAAACACTTATGAAGAAATTGCTCTCGTGACATAAAAAGTTTATAAAATATAAACGTAGCCATATATGGATATATAGTGCGATGAGAAATGAAGTTGTTAATTTGAAAAATCTGACGGAAACACCTCATTTGATTTCATGCAAAATTTGACGAAAAATGTACATAATATATTTTAAATTTTTATACAAAATATTTTTATATTGTATATTAATATTTTTATACTTAATATTTTACTATTGTTTTGTGTGATTTTAATATTTTTATTTCCTGTATGAAAGATATAAAAAATTTCGATTTCGAGATTTTGACCGGTTGGTTAGTACGTTTTGGGGTCTATGAGTCCAAAAAATGGTTTCTGAAATTTTTTTGTTGTGTGCTTGCGCAACCCGAGCACTCGTGTTCTATTGAATCAATTTCAATATAATTGCACACGCAGGGATGTGATTGTTGGTACCACTAAGCAATTTGAGCTTGATTGTACAAAATAACGCAGTTTGTACACAGCTTATCCGATTTTTTTTAATAGAATGCGACGTTGCCACGTTGCAAAGTTGAAACGTTTATTTGTAGAATCTTCGAAACTCTTGCAGGTAAAAGATTTAAATAAATTTTGTTAGATAGT
>WYDF02294890.1:0-15997 GCA_009867245.2 Adranes taylori | reverse complement strand
GGTTTTGTTAAATCATTAATGCTATTTTACTCATTAGTGGATAAGTTCATGAAATGTATTCTAAACCGTATTAACAGTTTTGAATTACGCGATAATTACGCATATAACAGTTTGGTATATGCGATCGTAATTCAAAACTGTTATTACGGTTTAGAATACATTTCACTAGGGTCGATACAATAGGAAATATGAATGTTTGCTGGTTGAAGGTATTTCAGTAGAATATTTAAGATCCCAGTGTGAGAATTGATGAAAAAAAGTAAACAGTCGTTCGTTATTTCGTATATTACTTTTTGTTTTTGTGTAGTCACTGCTGTATCGTTTTATTTTGAATGAAAATATCTAACTCCAAAGTTTCTAATGTACTTTCTCGTTAGAAACAAACTTATGATATAAGGTTACACGTGATAGTTAAATTTCTTTGTTTTTTCATATTCCTTTGGTTCCCAACATAGTATATTTATTTAATATTTCTACTCTATATTTTTCATTATGCGACAATATACTTCATTCTCATTCTTTTAATTTCTTTTCTTTCTTTTACCGCCCATTCTTCAACCCACTACAACATTATGCTTCGGACGCATATTTTGAAAATCATTATCATCATTCTTTCAGATTCACCAAACTTCTCTTTCCATACATACCCCATTGTTTTCGCTACCGCTTCTGTTATTTTTTTGCTAACATTCTAATGTGCTAACATCCTGATATATTCCTACTCATCATGTACCCTCAATATTTTATTTTCTATACTTTCATCTTTCCATTCAATTTAAACACATCGTTTGTACTATCCCTTCTCCCTTCAGTTTTATTAAATTTGAAACAAACTCACGACCAAAAAAACCAGAACAAAAAATGTAATTGCTAAGAAACCTTTATTATGAACGTTTTTAGAATAGTCTTTTCGGGTGATAAATGTTACTTATTAATGACAAATATTTGAGATTTGATCAGAAATGCTTCATATTTGATTTCATTTATCCTACAGGCGGCAAATGCAATGTTAGCACAACGAATCTCGAGCATAAACTCATTATCAGCAGTTTGCGAAGCAACTGGAGCAGATGTTTCCGAAGTTGCTGTTGCAGTTGGATTAGACTCACGGATTGGATCAAAATTTTTGCAAGCATCTATAGGTAAATATTTTATTGAACAAATTATTTTCCTATGAAATCTATTATTATTTGCGTATCGTAATCGTTTTCGTTTTGTTGATTTTTTAACGGTTTTGGCGGGAGCTGCTTCCAAAAGGATATCCTGAACTTGGTCTACATTTGCGAGTGCCTTGGCTTACCAGAGGTGGCCGCCTATTGGCAACAAGTTATTGATATTAATGAGTATCAGAAATCTAGATTCACTGCAAAAGGTATTTAGTTTTTACAAAAACAATTTATATCATGTGCGTGTACACGACTAATGTTTTAACGTGAGATCATTTTAATAAATAAGGGATTTTCATGAGTTATGGGTCACTCGGCGTAATTAATGTAACGATTGGAATTTATATAATCATTTGTGTATTTGAAAAAATAAACCCTCTAGGGAATCGAACCCGAATCTCGATTTGCGGTCAGGTATTTAGACCACTAAACTTGCGGAGTGATGATTTTAAAGAACATACCATTTTATATGTGTTATACATAGTGTAACTGTTACTATAAAAGATGTATCTTTCTGAAATGTGCATTAAACGCATTGAATAAATAAAATAAATAAATTTGACCGCTGCGATTTGGTAACTCTATATAAAAAATGTATGTATGGTCTGCCTGTTCGTGTGCATTTATAACCGAGAATATATTATCTTGTGTTTATATATAAGTAATCATTATTAAATATTTTTCTTTGCATATCCAAAATAAAGAGTAGATAAATAAATATTAATCCCGCTAATAATTTCAATGTATTTATATTCATTAAGAATTATTTATTTCGCTTTAAAATGTAAACAAATATTGTTGTGCTGTCGGCATCAACTAGAACATATTATGAAATAAACACATCGCGTGAGTATAGAAGTGTGGAATATTTGGTCGCCTATCTGAAAGTGGGTTGGAGAGAGATAACTGACATTTGCTCATAGAAGAGGTGCATACCACTTTACTGCCCGTAGATCTGTGTAAGCGTACCTGTATGTGTTTCCCTCAATGAAGCGTGTTGGAATGACGTATATTGTTTAAAATAAATGAAGTGGGAATAACGCATTTACGTATAGAAATGTACATGCATAGAATGCGACTGATGTTAAAGGCTGGTAGCATGCTATTCTACACACACGTGTGATGCTCCTATGGCTTGATGTTATCCGGATATGATACACGGCTATAACGCTATGTTTAAACTTCTGTGTCTATATTGATTTAAAAAGAAGCCCGTGCCGCGACACACAGCAATGAGTGCTGGCCCCAATATGTCCCGTAGCGGGCAGTTACACATAAGCGTGGCTCCCGGTCTATAAATAAGCGCGCTTTACGCGTTTAAAATTAGTTCATGATTTCGCCTAGTCAATGATTTCGCCAACTACGAGCTCCACTCTAGTTTGAAGAGCCATTCCAGTCACATCAGCCAGCGTTAGGTCATCAGAATTTAAGCGTTTTGGTAGTTAATATTATATAGCTTACATTGCTTCATGAATTGAGTAGCTTTACTTCTCACACCTTTTCTCTCCTTTTACCGTACTAGAGTGACCTATGACTGTGCCGTTCTCAGTCAATGGTAGTCACATGACTTCATGACGGCTGTGTACTCACGACGTTACACGTTGTAGTAATTCTTTCCCTTTCCTTTCACCGCACTAGAGTGACACCTATGACTGTGCCGTACTCAGTCAATGGTAGTCACGTGACGGCAGTGTACTCACAACCTTACGCGTTGTAGTAATTCTTGCCTTTCCTTTCACCGTACTAGAGTGACACCTATGACTGCCGTTTCAGTCACAGGTAGGCACATGATTTCGTGACGGCAGTGTAAGTTACCTATCCTTTTGTCATTCATATTGTATGCTTAAACATACCGCTGCCTTCCCGTTGTTGTATGTATTGAAATTACCCCCGCCCTCCCATTATATCCTTGATAGCCTGTACACACTTTCCAATATTTTGATTGCTATTGTTTTGTTATTTTATCACCGAATTTACATATTGCTTTATATGATTTAATTTGTTTTTCATATAGTAACATTTATTCATTTGGTTTATTATTGATTTTTAATTGAATGTATATTTGCTTTCTTTATTTTGTCTAAAAGGAACAATACACGGTTCTTGAAATCTTTAATGCTGTTTCACTCATTAGCATTTAAGTCCATTACAGATACCCAGCAAGAACGTGAATCTCTGGTTTACTTACCAACTGAAGTTACATAAGCCCTCAGTAAGCGACTGACGACCGGACAACATCAGTTCCAGCATACGGTCTCACGTTAAACTGACCTGGTGCCCGAGAACAGATTTTCGAAGGCCATTTTTATTCTAAAGTTAATACGATATTTGCTTTCGCCATTATTGTGACAGATGCTAAGGCTCCTCATTAGCAGCGTCGCGAGTGGGAGTTCCGTTAGCATATAAGCGAGAGTACGTCCCTGTTTTAGCATCCCAAGCAGGGACTGTCAATACTTATTGTTAATCTACAATATGTAACTTTATAAACAAGTATATGTGGTGTCTATATTACCATCAACACATGGTTTTCGTGTCCTCAGATAGTCTTCAGGTAATTCTCAGGTGTCCTTATTTATTTATCATCATGTTAGCTGACTAAAGGCAAAGGCGTGAAAGACCAATTTTTATTATAATAAAAAACAAAACAGTACTAATGGTGACACTTACATCAGGATACGAAAACCATGTGCTGACGATAATACAGATACCACTTGTACTTGATTATAAGTTAAATATCGTAAATCAACAATACTTATGTATAACACTATAGAATTGTGTTTGTTTTTTTTTGAAATCATCACGCCGCTAGTTTAGTGGTCTAAATACCTGTCCGGAAATCAGGACACTCGGGTTCAATTTCCCGGAGGGGTTATTTTTTTAAAGCATAAATGACTATATTAATTTCAACCATTAGATCCTTTTAATGTTTTAAAACTGAGTTACTTTTCAAGTAAATTTCAAACACTGGTTTTTGGAACACTAGAAATTGTAATTATTTCAACGTATCGACTCCAATTCTGAAATTAATTTTCTAAACATACTCTTTTTTAGTTGTGAATGCATTATTCAACACAGTAAGTGGGAAACGTATTTCTTTATTGGGATTTGCATTCAAAAAGAATACTGGCGATACCAGAGAAAGCCCAGCGATTTACGTAGCCAAAACACTTTTGGATGAAGGTGCTACACTCAATATATACGATCCGAAAGTCGAAGAGAAGCAAATCTTGTACGATCTAACGCACCCATCAATTTGTGAATCACCGGAAAATGTGCGTAAAGCAGTTAAGATCCATCCAAATGCTTATGCCGCTACGCAGGGAGCCCATGCAATTGTTTTATGTACTGAATGGGATGAATTTATAGTAAGACGTGTCATTTAAATTACATTAATTCACACGTACCATACAAAGTTGTTTTTTAAGTAATAGGTACGCAATGCTAACCAGGAAACTAACATCACAATTTAATTGCAACAAATGTCTTGAAAAAGGCTAGTTCAAGATGTATGGACTATTTCACCCAATATTATAATAGATCATCAGCACCTTCTTTATTAGCAGCATCACTGTCACAATATTGAAATGCCACAATTCTACTGCCTAGCCCACTACCTGGCTGATTTGCTAGAAAGAAAATTCGCTTTGTGAATTATTACTTTATGAATGCAGCCAGCATTACACTTGTATTAGATGATATTGGAAATTGACATTTTTAATTATTATAAATTATTAATATCGGTATTGCAGCACTGTAAATTAGAACTAGTTGAGAATAGGACATCATTGACAAATATCAGCAATCGAGAGTTTAAGTACAACGAAGACAGACTTAACAATCATGCCATTAACCCGTTAACTGTCCTATAAAGCCAAGAGTATTGCCTTTCTTAATGACGTATAAAATTTATCACAAGCGGTTATGTACGTCATATCCATTAAATATTGAGAATAGGTTCGTCTTAATTACTAAGTATTTTTAAATATAACAATATTTATTTTTGAAAGTTTATTGAACAAATTGATATATTGATTGCATACGACACATCTTTTTGTTGGCTTTACTTTGGTTGTGGGTGATATTTTTGCCGGAAAATGCTTTTCTACAAGACGGGAGGGTTTGGGAGTTTTTGATCGTCTTATATTAGTTTGCCTGCCAACAGCATATTTTTCAATAATTTGTGCAGCTAACTCTAGAATAAAATGTAATCCATGTTTTTTTTGTTCGCCCAATTTTCGATATATATGATAACAAATTAGCGTAGTCAGACCTCCAAATTGCAAAACAACCCTATCACTAATTGGTTCGTTATGATATTAAGAAATTACATGTAAAGTGGTTGCTCCGGTGTAAATAAAAAAATTAAAAAGTCTGACTCTCACAAAGTGCAAACATTTTCAAACCAAACTGTTTGGAAGGAAAATACTGATTCCAACTAAGTCTTCCTTTCTAACCAATCAATGACTCATCTACTGCTATATTTTTTTTCAGGTACATATACTGTTTTAAATGTATTTTTTAAGTGATCCAAAATAGATTTTATTTGATACAGCTTTCTATCAGGAGAGTTTTTATTATATTTTTGGTTAACGGAAAGTAGAAAAACTTACTTTTAACGATATTATTTTTGAAAAAATTGTTTCAATGCTTCCTCTTCTTAAGAAATAGATGCTAATCTCCGGTTTTTGCATATACTCTGCAATGTATTTTTTTTCGTTAGGGTTAGTGTCATCCCACTCGAGGGAGCAAAAATTTAAATATGCTGGCCTTTTGAAAATTCAATATACTGTTTGAAAATGCTTTTTCAGTGTCTTAATCTTAACAACTGTAATAAAAACCAAATATCTTGTAAATCGATTTTAGACAAATAAAGATGTAAGTATAGGCAAATAAATAAAACAATGAAATAACTCATATTTATTCTGCAACAAAATATTTACAATATTACAAAATCGAAAATACTTAAATGTGATTAGCAGCAGGCTATTTGATTTCAGTGTAAACGACGTTTCGATACGAATTCATCTTCAGTACAAGAATAAACTAAAATTCAATATAGCTATTATGAACAATTTGGATTATATTAACGTATAAATATATGTTTATTTGCAAGTTCAATCTGAACTACATTTCGATATGAATACATCTTCAATACAAAAATAAACTAAAATTCAATATAGTCATTATGATCAAGTCGGATTACATTAACTTATAACAGGTATCATTTTATAGGGATCAGGTATTATTGTAAAGGAATCAGGTGTTAATCAAGTGTCATTTCAAACTAATCAGGTATCATTTTATAGAAATCAGATAGCATTTTAAAGGAATGTTCATCAATATATCAACTGTGTTGCGATATTTGATTGCATCTTCAGTAATTCAATATAGCCATTATGATCAAGTTGGAGTACATTAACGATTAACGTATGAATACATAAGTTACTGATTCTACCAGAGTCGATATAAAAATAATGTACAGAGGTGTTTAAAATGATTTTTAAATAAGAAATCTATTAAAAATACTGAAATGCGATTATCAACAAATCAAAATGATGACGTAATTTGACAGCTGTCATTTATAGAAATAGAACGCAAAATATTTGTATGAATAATCATTAAAAAAAATTAATACAATACGTAAAATATATATATAACATGTAAAAGTAAATTTTATATCAATATCAGTCTTCTTGAATTCTCTATCTAAAGATGTTCAGGAGCATTATAGATATACCGAAAAGCATCTAAATATTCGCGAACGTGCTTTTCCATTTGCTTATGTAGAAATGCTCTTCCAACAACGTCATTTGTTTCAGCATATTTTATTAATTCTACAGCACGATTCTTCACAGTATCTTCGTTTACTTCTCCTTCGTTGTCACTAGCAGCAGCAGAAATATCCTCGACGTCTTAATTGTAGGAAGGAATCGGATCAAAACCATCATTATTATCATCATCATTTATATTATTTCTTTTCCTTTTCTGTTTGTGCACACTACAGTTTGACTGATGCCTCTTGAGTGCATCCTTTCGCGACAATGAAGCTCCACATGAGCATAAAACTTTATAGGTACCATTATGTAAAAATTTATAGAAATTTCGGATATTTCGAATATTTTGTGAATTAATTCGTTGTGTACACTTTCGCGTACAAACTATGAATGAAAATGGAGGAGCATATATAGAATATTTATACATCACCACCACATAATTTAAAACTCATATAAGCTTTGTTTTACATGTACTTCCTATAGAAACAAGCCAAATTGTATTGTTTCTTATGGAAACACACTAAATCTGAAGATTGGATGTGTACTTGGAACGAACTGAAGAGTATCGCAAAATGCGATACACATTCCTCTCACAATTTCAACATCTCCAGTGTCAACAAATTCAAATGGCGAAATTCTCACTAATTGTTTCACACAATTTCCACTACAACGTATCAGAAATACAGAACCTACCTTCTGTGGCATTGGCTTTTCAATTATTGATCATATAGTGGTCACGGAAAGTCTTATCCAATTTATTGAGCCAGAGTGTTTCGCCGGCACTTCAGTCACATCAGACCATTACCCACTTCTGTTCAAAACCAGCTTAGATTCAGCGCCTATTCCCCCCACCATCACAAATCACTGTACGTGATATTAAAAATGCAAATTGGCAACACTTTCACAATAATATTTTACAAAATACCCCGCCTAACTTACCTATGAGCACCCCATCTGAAATAGACACCACTGTTGCCAATTTATCCGAAATCATACAAAATTCAGCTTCAGAGAGTATTCCTATGAAAACCGAATTCCGAAATAGGTATCCTCTTCCTCCCGATATCATTAACATGATACGAGAGAAAAGGCGAATTTATCGTCGGTACATTGCTCAGAGAGACCCTGCCATTAAATCAGAATGAAACAGACTTAATGCTCTTGTTCGGCGCAATATAATTGCGCATAGGTAAGAGTGTTGGGTTGAAACCACATCAAAACTCGATTACCGCAATTGTAAACAATTCTGGCAAATATTCCAACAACTTAGGGATCAAAAGGCTGTTCCAAAATCGCACCTGACAAATAATCAGGGTCAAATTCTAAACAACTCCACTGATAAAGCAGAACTTATCGCTGATCTGGAAAACACGTATAAAGTACCTAATAATGTACTTTTGGAGCCCAACTTTCTTGAAGAAACAAATATCCAATCACCCAAGATAAATGTCTTTTATTGGGACACATCCCAATAGATTGGAAAACTGGCCAAATGGTCATGATTCCTAAACCTCGGAAAGACCCTAGACACGTTTCATCATATTGACCAATCACACTTCTTAACGTCTTAGGAAACTTTTGAAAGAATCTTCACATTTCGCTTACGAAACTCTCTAGAGATGAAGTTCTCCCAGAGAACCAGTTTGGTTTTAGAGCATCACGCTCTACTAGGGACTCTCTTCTAAAATTTCAAATAGATATCACACGAGCACTTAACAGTAGCCATTGCGCGTTGGCAGTGTTTCTAGATATCTCTCATGCTTCTGACTCTGTCTGGCATGCTGGGCTTGTATGGAAACTCCATGAGCTTCATATCCTTCATCCTAACACAGTGAAGATGGTCCAGTCATATCTATCCGACCGTATCACCCAAATTAAGATTGGAGACACGCTCTCCAGATCCATATATCTTCAAGCTGGCGTACGGCAAGGGTCTGTCCTTGCTCCTCTTTTGTACATCTTGTACTGCTATGATCTCCAACCCCCAATCACTCCGAACCCCCAAAAGTGCTTTGTATGCGGATGACACAGCTTACTGGGCATGCTCCCTAAAAGCGGAAACTGCAAATCGTCACCTGCAGTTATCTTTAGACAATTTCTCAAAATGGTCGCAAACATGGCGCATCACCCGAGTAAAACTCAAGCCATTTTTATTCAGCATCCCAACCATGTCAAAAAGAAACATCAAAACGCGCCCACATCAACCTCCGACTCTGGAACGAACCCATTTCGTTAAAAAACGAAAGCTGCTATCTAGGTGTCTGGTTTAATAGAACTTTTAACTGGAATTCTGACCTAAACTACACCTTTTCCAGGGTACGCAAACGCGTGAATCTGATCTCCACACTCAGGACGTTTTAGAGGCTGTCATACTAAAACTCAACATCACACTTACAAAACATATATTAGGCCACTGATGGGCTATAGAGCTGTTCTATCTTCTACACTTTCTAATGCGCAAGCGCACAAACTTACTACCTGTGGACGAAGAATACTTCGAAAAATTCACTGGTTACACTTCCGATTTCCGAGTGCCCTACTATATGAACACTGCTCTGCTGAGCCTATCACAGATCCTCTACAGTCTAAATATACTACCCGACGTGATGTAGAAAACAACCCAATAGCCTACCAAAATCTTCGTTCTGATTGGAAAGCCAGTCACCACCGTAGTAAACTGCCATGCATACCCTTCCCACATCCGCCACTCGAATTATCCAAACCATGCAGGAACCTCTTGAGGATCTCCAAGATATCCTTCAACTAATCACACTGGCTCTAAGATGATTCCTACCCCTATATTATAAAAAACATAAAGACAAAAAAATTAAAAAATAAAAAAAATTGAAGAAACAAAAAAAAGACTAAAAACAAACATCCCTTCCACAACATTCTTATTTTCTATTTCAGGTCAACTAACACCCACTTGCGTAGTCAAGCAAGTACAATTATATAAGACCACCAGCAAATCACCTCACCCCACTTAACCAAACCATACGACCACAGTAGTTGGCAATGCTATGGCCAAGGTTTTGCAGGTTCCCTTGGCTGTAAAACGAAGCTATAGCATATATCTTATCTGCAAGCTATCAGCTTCCCATAATTTCTAAAAGCATTCCACTCATTACCAGTTCCAGGCTGAAGAGGATAATAAATCCTAAAGCGCCCTTCAAACAAACTCTCCAATCTCCCTAAACTCTAAAATCCCAACAGGGAGTGGAGCTTTAGTGCGGTGGAGCTTTAGTAGAAGTCCCACACTGTTGGATGCTCGGGCATCTTTCGCCTTTTCAAGGGTCCACCAGGTTCATTGAAGGTTCATTAAACTCTGCTTCTTAGCTGACATGTTTCGAATACTAAGTTAATAATCATGTCGCGCATACAAAAAATATTCAGTGTAGTGCCCGGTGTAGCAGTCGAGTGCAGTATTTTTATAAAAGCGCATGCTATAGATGAACAATAATGGCTTATAACGTCGATATCGCGAAATAGTTGAACTATGCAAATACAAAACAAGCAATAATAGATCTCGTGATTAACGAGTGGAAGTATATTGGAACGAATTGAGAAGGGTCACATATTGTGATCCTTGTAGTTTGCCATTAAATTTACATCCAGATACAATTTTCATATCCGAGCCAGGTTTATACGTATTAATCATGAGATCGAAAAAGACGGAAGCGGTTGAATTTACTCAATGGATATTTGAACATGTATTACCATCTTTGCGGAAGACTGGTCGATATTCGATGTTAGAGAATGAAAACAATGCGCTGACCCAAAAACTAGCTATTGCAAATAATAAAAATAATGTACTCAAAATGAAAATAATGGATTGTCAGAATGAAAATGATGTCTTCAACAATCAACTGGCTACTACACATCATAGAATAAGAGATTGCGGTAATACAATAAATATTTTAAACAAACAACTTGCGATTGCAATCAATACAGTAACAATCGTGAACGCGTACGTTTATTTCTTTAGCAAAACAAGCATGTAATGATGTAGTCATTCTAGGTCATCGATTTGCCGAAATTGCTCAAGACGTTATTGTGAAACCTTGAAATTCCAACTTACTGCATGAATTACTAATTGATTCGATCAAAAAAAAGTATAGGAATAAATTGATTTTTACTCGACGTCAGCGGCAAAACGTTAATAACTCTATCAAACGATTAGCGAAAAAATACACAGATATGCATTCATCGTCGAAAGTATGTACCAAATGGAATTAATGTTTTCAATTGTTTAAAGGATCAGCTCAAGCTTGATAAAGTAAGGTTCGAATCCAAAAATAATGCAATCACCGTCATGACAAGAAGATCAACGAATATATACTACATTGTATTAAAAACTTGATATATTATATCTTATTCAAATATATATTTACTTTAAAAACGTATTGTTTTACTATAATGCATCATCCAGTTTAAATAATCAAGCACTCAGTCGACCTGATGCCTATCTGTTATCCAAACAGCTCGAACTGTTTCCCAATCAGCTGTGACCTGTTCCTATATAAATGAGGTTGTTAGGTTCTATGAAATTTATTGCTAACATAGATGATTCACCTATTATTATCTTTTTATGGATTACAAAGAGAGTAGCAATTTTCTATCCTTCTCAATGCGTTCCAAATACACGTCATTTGATTATGTGATCCATTATTGCTTGTATCGTGTATTTATAACTTCAAGAATAAAAAGAGTTTAGTCGTGATTTGAACGTCTCAGCTAAAACATCCATTCAAAAATGGCATTGCATAACTATATCATTGTGGATGAACAATAATGGTTTTGATGTTCAAGATTTTTATGATCCAAACTTTACACCTTAAGAATGCACTATACTAAATCCAAATCAATCAGTTATTAAACATTATAAGCTTCTGAAACCTGTCTTACCATTGTATCATCTACGAAGTATTTGGGACATGGAAAATTATTTAATAGAAAATCATCTTGCTAATGATGAAATCATAAATACGATCTACGTGAAGGGTCATCAGATAGTTCGACATTTAGAAGCGTTGATTGAATCTAGAAAGAAACATATCGGAAGAGTCATTCAAGTTATTAATCTGGAAAAATACACTGATTGTCCACGACTACTATTTTCATCGATTTGGTGATCATCATGATGAATATCGCAGTTATGTTTGTACGTTGGAAAATGTCCAAATCTTGTAGAACTATATTGTTAATGGAATAGCGAATCCAAGAGAAAGAAGACATATTGATATAAAATTTATTTTTACATATTATATTAATTTTACCTATTGTATTCATTTTTTCAATAAATATTCATACAAATATTTAGCGTTTTATTTCTGTAAATGTCAGCTGTCAAATTACGTCATCATTTAAATTTGTTGCTTATCACATTTCAATATTTTTAATAGATTTTTATTAAAAAAAAATTTAAAAAACCTCTGTACATTATTTTTATATCGACCCTGGTAGAATCATTGACTTGTAAATGTTCATATATTTATACGTTAATTGTTAATCTCATCCAACTTGATCATAATGGCTATATTGAATTACTGAAGATGCAATCAAATATCGAAATCTCACAGTTGATATTGAACATTCCTTTAAAATGCTATCTATTTCCTATAAAATGATACCTGATTACACTTTGACACTTGATTCCTATCTCAAATAACACCTGATTCCTTTACAATCATACCTGATCCCTATAAAATGATACCTGATATACGTTAATGTAATCCAACTTGATCATAATGACCATTGAATTTTAGTTAATTTTTGTATTGAAGATGAACTCATATCGAAATGTAGTTGAAATTGAACTTGCACATATACATATATTTATACGTTAATATAATTCAAATTGTTCATAATAGCTATATTGAATTTTAGTTTATTCTTGTACTGAAGATGAATTCGTATCGAAATGTCATTTACACTGAATTCAAATAGCCTGCTGCTAATCACATTTAAGTATTTTCGATAGCTTTTGTAATATTGTAAATATTTTGTTGCAGAATAAATATGAGTTATTTCATTGTTTTATTTATTTCTCTATACTTAGATCTTTATTTGTCTAAAATCGATTTACAAGATATTTGGTTTTTATTACAGTTGTTAAGGTTAAGACACTGAAAGAGCATATTCAAATAGTATATTGAATTTTCAATTTGCCTGCACATTTAAGTTTTTGCTCCTTCTTTGCATGCTATTGATAATTGTTCTTTTGCTTTATCTACGTTACCAAACCAATCCAATTAGAAAAAATATTGCATCTCTAGTTATTTCTTCATATACAAATGCTACCTGTTAGCTATCTATCAAATGCCTGTTACTATATATATATATATATATATATAATAAGACCCCAATGCACAATCCTTGTCTTCTTCTTCTTGAATCTTGTGATAAATCTAGCCACTTTTTTTGAGGCGCGCTTTTTTTTAGATGCAAATGCTTTTTATTTCACTTTTTTGAGATGCAGCGCGCGCGTCGCTTTACATTTTAAATTTCGCTCCGAATAAATATATAATCCATAAAAGGTGAGTTTGGTACACCCGTATAGACTGTGAGCCTGCACTAGGGTTTTTTCATTTTTTTATAAATCAAATATGGCGGACAGGCGCAATTTTTTTTTGTTCAGAAATTTCGTATTCACAAATTTTTTGAAATATCAGCTTCACAAACTTTTTGAAATATCACAGGAACGATAAAAGATAGGACATTCGAATTAACTTTATTGTATAGGCTACATAAAGACCCGTCGATTTTGTTTGAAACATTTTTTTTCCAAAATCACAATTTAATATATCTACAGGGTGTTTTTGTTTTGCTAACTTTAGGGTCCCTTTTTTCGAAAAGTTTCACAAGAATTTTTTTTAAATTTCTTGTGTCAAAAGTTCCTTTAATACTTAAGCGATTAATACATTAAATATCTCGGTTCCTTTGAAAGTTGACAAAATAAAATTTGAGGAACATGTGGGGACCTCAATTATATGCAAAGCGGGACCTCAATTATATGCAAAGCGGACACGTAGTAAAAGTGACTCAAAAGCGGTAGTGGGGATAAATGAAGTCAAAAACGGCATCAGATCGCGCCAAAGCGGACAAATTCATAAGACCAAGGCAGCCCACGCCGCCAGACTGCCCCTTTAGAAATTAGCCGAAAAGACAGTCAAGAAGGTCGTAGGCCATGCCAAACCGGATAGTGCAGCTGTCCGCGCCGTAGACAAGTACGGGGAAAATGTGGGTCAAGAATGGCCGTAGGCTGCGAAGCTGTCCGCGCCGTAGGCAAATATGGCGACCGGGAGATTCATGGGTAGGCGGGTTCATGGGTTATTTAATTTACCCTAAACACTATTGTGCTAATTGAATTTAATAGACAACTTAAAAGGTGACAGTCAAAACTAAAAGGTTCAACTTTTATTTTATGCAAGATATAACAGAACGTAGGACTTCTAGAATATGAAAGATTGGGTGGCGATCACGTCCACGAATTGTTTATATAGAGAGCTATCTGCTCGCGATCGATCAGCGTCCGCCATGTTGAATATTCTGGATCAAAATTAACAAACTAGCATTAAATACGACCTAAGCCAAGGCGATGTAAATTACAAATAGAGAAAATAAGTTACAAGAAAAAGTAAAAATTGATGCAATAGAAATCAAATACGTGAATGAGATCAAATACCCAGGTCTTGTAAGTGATCGCAAGCTAACATATAATACGTATTACATACTATGAGTACACTCAAAATAAAATCAATAGGAAAACGTATCGATTTTAAACAAAGTATAATCAATTTTGCTACCAAGTACAAAGAAAATTGTTTATGATACAATTATCAGACCTCATTTCAACTACTGTAACTAAACTACTGTATTATATATAGATGGCACCGCAACAAGTTATAGGTAGCAAGTGCTACAAAAAAAAGGTAGGCATTCTATTTAAAGGGGCAAGTATGATTGGACACGATGAGACTAATTTCAAATCCAAATTCTTTATTCAACGGCTCCTCATTTCTTAACAATTACATATAAAATAAAGTGTTAGTGAGTAGTATAGCAAATAAACAAAAAAAAAATAGGTACAAAAGAACTGAATAATGATAAAAAATCATTTTAATTTAACAATAACAACCACGTAAAAAAACAAAAACAAAGTAAAGGTAAGATATAAGATTTGAAAATGGTATGAATTGGAATTTATAATGGACTGGTATGGAATTTATAAGATTGAAAATCGTATGATTCCTGAATATTTACAAAAGGTTAAGAACATAGATATTCACAAGCACAATACAAGGAACACAGAAAATTATTATATATCAACAGAAAGCAAATCGGAAACAAAAAATTCAATATGTGAGAAGGAATTATCGCAACTTGCTATATTGCGATAATTACAGAGAAATATAAAAAATAGTGCACACATTAAAATCTTTAAAAATAAACTAAGTAACCATATTAAAAGAGAAAGTGAAATCTAAATAATAAACAGTGATAATAGTGTAAATATAAAGTTGTAATAACCTACTTCAAGTTACAGCAAGACATACTTAACAATCAAGGCATTAATATCCCGCGACAATATTGCGAGAGTGTTGCTCCTAATAAAGGAGGTGATAATAGAAGTAGCCGACCACGGATTCTACCAAGCCGCCCAGCTGCCTGGGCTTTATCTCAACTCGTTCCAAAATAATTTATGATGTCACGGCGGCCATGTTGGGGTCTGACAAATAGTTTTGGCGTTAGACAGCTGTCAAATTAAATTCCAATATAGCGGACGACAAGGTATTTCCGGTTGTCGAAATTTTGGCTGAAAAATAGCTAAAAAAAATTACTAGATATATATAACTAGATTTTTTTGGCACGAATTTTCAATTTTTCTTCGCGAGATGTCGTGATGACATTTAGAATACCTGTCATTTGGAAAAGCAATTTGGCTGACGACAGAACATTTTCGGGGGCGAAATGTAATAAAAGCACGCCTCAAGAAAAAGTGACTAGATTTATCACTAGATTCAGGAAGAAGAAGATACGGATCGTGCATTGGGGTCT
>WYDF02294879.1:0-15998 GCA_009867245.2 Adranes taylori | reverse complement strand
ATAATATGCATCCTTGTCGCACTCCTTTTCTTATGGCTATCTCCTCCGACACTTTGTTCTCTACCCTTACTTGAGCTGTCTGATCATTAGTCGTATCATTAGTGTCATCATATTATTGCTTGGCGACCAAACACTCAATCAACATCAACATTTAGCTACAAATTTGCAAATAGAATTTAAATTTCATTTGAATATAAAATTTGGTATAAATTAGAGAATGTCGGTATATCGCTAAGTTGAAAAGAAAACGAATTTTTGGCGTACAGGTGCCAACATTAGTCCGACGTGTCGGTGACCCAAAGACATACACCAAGAAGTCAACAAGTCAGGCTGTCTGCTGGAATCAGACCAAACAGTGGTTATTAAAATAATGTGGCTCAAATCCATTCTTCTATTTTCACTGTAGCCCAACGATGCTAAAAATTGGACATCGCTGTGAGATAGGGAGGAATTTTCTTAAGTGACGTGCAGTTGTAGAGCAAGCGCACAACAGCTAAAACAATAACGTTCCGCCAAAAGACACTGTAGTTGTCATGGTTTGGGGCGGAATTCAGGCCACAGTGTATTTTTGGAACCAAATATTCGAGGAGTCTAGAAACATTTTAATGTTCCAACAAACACTCATCACCGCTTCATAAGGCTAAAACAAGGCAAGAGTGGTTAGGATTTCAAATTATCTTCAGAATTGCTGCCCTACTCTTCGGAGATCAATGGTTACCTTATGATATAAAAGCCACAAAAGTTTGGAGTCACAAAGCAATTGTTGCGTTGAGCATGGGACAAATTGCCGCCGAAATCATAAAGGGCATATTACCTGTTCATATTATTATGATTATTATCCATCCTTATCCCCATCATCTCGTACGGTCATCCCCCCACATTGTGATAATCGCAATGATTTAACCTCAAGATTGAACCTCTGAATTTTTATATTTCATAGAAGTAGACGTGCCCTGCGCAATGGAAATTCCTTTTTACAACCAATATATGGGTGGAATTAATCTTTATAACCTCAAATGCTATTGATGTCGAGTGACGATGACGGCGGCGGAGGTAATATGTACAAATATGGCCGACGACAGGAACTACTTTGTTTACATATTTAGATATTATAATTATCTAAACAACAACAATGCGGCGCCATCTAGCGGCAAATGCCAAATAGACAACCAATAATACAGAAATCTACATTACCGACTGCTTTCGCACTATTTTTGTTTATATTCTTATCAACAATGTAACAACATCGCTATCCCTCATCATTATCCCCATTGCCAACCCCCATACTTATCCCTCATCCTCATCTCGCAACGTTATCGTTATCCGTCGTTATCCTCGTCACCGTTATCAAAAATTATTTCTGCGTTGACGCCGGGATATATTTGATATCTTATATAGACGCCATAGGCATCTAAATGACGTGATCGTCACCACATCTTTCATACCACATCCGCCACCACTTTATAACTCGTCTGTTAAATTCAATTTGCACATTAGTTGTTTAAACACTTTTGGAAATTCCTAACACAGCTTTCTGGCAAAGGACGCCAGACCTACGGGACGGACACTCGAAAAGTATGAAACTCATCGTTTACAATTAGTTTTTCCTATCTATAATATGTCATAAAGCTTGTTAAAGTTTAAACGTGGCAACGTCGCGTTCTATACCAGTTGGAGGCATGGTACTAATTTCATTCTACGCATAATACTAAGTACTATAAATTTCAGCCGCCTAATTCTAAAAATTGAATTTCTGAATAAAATTGTCCGTTTGAACCCCTCCCAAAATTATAATTTGCACCCGCCACTGATTAAAGCGAAACTATTATTATACTATATAAAATTTACATGTTCAGTTAATATACGTATAGATATATTAACGACCGGTTATCATAGCATCCAATGTAGAATTGTTAAGATAATAGGGGCTATACTTTTGGAGACATTAGAGTTGGGTCTCTCATGTTGGTATCATTTCAAAGAGAATCGCATGGGCTATCCAAATAAAAAAAATGTATTGCTCAAAATTGGTTAAGTATATTCAGGTGTTCATATTGGCAAAATTGAGCCCCCTTAGTCTTGCATGTGTTCCTCAACTTTCATTTTTCCAACTATCATACGAACCGATATATTTAGGGTAGTACATTTTTTTTTCAAGGTCAACTTACTCCCAAGAATACGTGTGCGATTTTTGAAAAACGCTTAATTACTTAAATATTCAAGAAACTTGCGCCACAAGAGATTAAAAAAACAATTACAGCGAAATTTTTTAAGAAAATGGATCGCAAAGTTTGGTGAACAAAAAACACCCCGTACATATGTTAAATTGTGATTTTAGAATAAAATGATTCTAGTAAAATTGAAGGGGCGTTGAGTGGCATATACAATAAAATTTATTCGAATGTCCTATCTTTCTGAGATATCTTTCTGAGATAGTTTCTGAGATATATCGAAAAGTTTGTAAAACTTTAAATATGGCAACGTCGCGATATATAATAGTTGGAAATATGTGACTTATGGCATTCGACTTATGTGACTTATGGATTGGAAATATGTGAAATGTGAGTTATGGCCATTTTGTATTTGAATACAAGAGACGTCCAAAGGCGAAATAAAAAAAATTCTAAACATGAATCCTACATCTTTCAAATACCTTTCGTATTACATACGCATGTATATGGTTTATGAAAGAGAAAAATGAAAGAACAAGAATATCAAATACAAATTTTGATTATCTTGAAATTTACGATTGAAATTAAAAAATATGCAAACATAAGAATATACTTAGAAAAGAAAGATAAAGATATCTATGCTAAAATAAGCAGTTACCTAACCTTATGACATCATAATTTTTCCTCTATTTCGCCTTTATTTACTTAATAAGGTTCGTAATTTTTAAAGAATGTTAGCATAAAACAAGTTAATGATAATGAGCATTTTAAAAAACTTACACTCTGATACTTATCGTTTCAATTTGCTTTAAAGCTAAAGTTAACAATTCTCAACATGTTTCCATAGTTTTTACTATAGTCTATTTCAAGTTCTTTATTCTCTGTTATTACCTTGGTTGTATTTTCTGTAAGAAGCATCTAGACGCAAGCACGAGAATACAGTAAATCTAAAAATAAACGGATAAATTTGGCAATAAAAACATACAGTAGAGTCCCGATCATTCGAGTCCCGGTCAAGCCAGTCCTGCGTTTCCCGAACTACTCATCGGAAAATAGTAAATAAGAAGCTCTTAATAGCGAAACAATTACGGCGAGAAGCTATATTTATTCGTTTTACAAGCAATGTCGAGCTTTAGATATCTCGACTGCCTTTGCAAAGTCAAACCAATCCCCCCCCCCCGTCGCTCTCCTACATATGTACAACTTTCTACATATGGGTCACTCTTAACTCCTCGCAGTGTCACTGTCACTTGAGTTGGTTCTGCGCTCGTATTAAAGGTGGTTGTGTTATTGTGTAGTCTTTTGACTACACAATATGAGCGAGAAACGGAAGAGAGTGCAATAAAACGATTGGACAATGGCCAGTCTATTAAAAAGGTGATTTGGTAGCTGGAGAAGTGACTGTTGGGGATTGGAGACGTAATCAGAAAGAAATTGAAAACTTTCTAAACAAAAGTGTGAGTGGAGGCAGTGGTTTCAATTGAAAGACTTTTAAGAAGAGCGACTAAGAGTAGACGCCTGAAGCTCTTCTTCTGTGGTTTTTTCAGCTTCGAGGGATGGGTAGTCGTGTGAGTGGGCTTGTAAATGCTTCAAGCTAAGGCGCTTCAGTTCCACAAGAACTTTAAAGACGACGAGGAAACATTCACTGCAAGCGATAGATGACTGAACAGGTCGAAGAAGAAATATGGTATAAGGCAGCTAAGCATTAGCGGAGAAAGACTGTCAGGTGACTCATCTGAAGTTTCGGAAATTCAGTCTAAAATGGAAGAAATGGAAGAAGTATTGAATTTTAAACTCAGACGAAACTTGTCTTAACTTCCGAATGCTACCTTCAGAAACATTAACAGCAAAATCCGAAGAACTGCTCCTAGATTGTAAAAAAGTAAAGAGGGAGTCACAATTCTGGCTGCCTGCAGTGCTTCTTGTTCTTTGCAACTAAAGCCTGTACTTATTGGAAAGTATAGAAGTCAACTTTAAAAATATAGAAGTCAACTGTACGCCAACAATGTATTGTAACCAAAGAAATGCATGGATGGATAGCACGATTCTTATTGAGTGGTTTTTTAAAGAATTTATTCCTGTCGCTGATGCAATTTTGAAAAAAAATTAGCTCCCCAAGGAAGCTATTTTATTATTGGACAATGCACCATTTTAGCTAGGCGCCAAAGAATTGTGCAGTGGTGATATTAAAGCTATGTTCCTACCGCCTAATTTGACATCACTTAAGCAATCCCTAGACCAAGGAGTTCTTAAAACGATGAAAAAAAACTACCGGCGAAGGTTTCTCCAGATGTTGATTATAAAATTTGACGAAGGACTGAATGTTAAGGAAGCCTTAAAGCAAGTCACATTTAAAGATGTAGCATACTGGATTGCTTCAGCGTGCTACGGGGTAAAAACTCCCACCATTAAAAAGGCATGGAAATATTTATTTGACTTAGATGGACTCCCTAAAAAGTACAGAAGAGGACAATGTGAGCGAATAAGTTAAACTAAACAATTAGCTACCTGTTGGTGCAAAGAAGATGTCGAGATGCAAATTACCGATGAGGAAATTATCGACATGGTTAACAGTGCTAAACAAAGTATAGAAGATGATTAATTCCGATGGACTGAAATTGATCGACGCCGCTTTCGTTTACGTAGAACAACAAGAAGAGTGTACACCACATGACATACTCTCTCTTCAGCGTTCGCGAAACATGGCACCATTAAAGAGAGAACCTAGATTCACACCGATTTAACAAAGAACAATTGATTTAACCGATTTAACAGAAAACAAGTAAAGACTTTTTAAGAAATAATTTCATGCTTCCAGGTCTGTAATTATGTTTATTTTACATTTTTTCATGCAATAAACCAATTTTGTAACTAGGTGCCCATCAAGCAGTACAATATGAATAAGAAACATCAGAACCTTCTACTTGATTCAAAATTTAGTAATAAGAAGATCGGAATATCTTTGTCCAATAACACCAGCTCCCTGCGGAGATTGGCGATCGAATTTGCTATTTTAATTCAAGAAACTGCACCCCTAAAGACCTCTATCGATATTCGTCCGAGCCATCTCCTCAGATCTTTTAGGCATGAATACTAGCATTAATTAATTAATTAATTCGCTATTTTAGTTCAAGAACTGCACCCCTAAAGATCTCTTAATTAATTAAGTAATTAATTGTTTGATTAATTAATTAATTCATTCATTCATTCATTATTTTAATTATTTTAATTAATTAATTCGCTATTTTAGTCTCTTAATTAATTAATTAATTAAGAAATCTTTAGAGGTGCAGTTTCTTGAACTAAAATAGCGAATTCGATCGCCAATCTCCGCGGGTGTTATTGGGCAAAGATATTCCGATTTTGTTATTACTGAATTTTGAATCATGTAGAAGGTTCTGATGTTTCTTATTCATATTGTACTGTTTGATGAGAACCTCGTTATTACTGTTGAAATATTCCAGCAAAGGTTAAAATTAATTAATTAATTAATTACAGTTAATTATTAATTAATGTAATTTAATGTAATTAATTAATTAATTTTAATTAATTATTCCGATCTTGTTATTACTAAATTTTGAATCATGTAGAAGGTTCTGATGTTTCTTATTCATATTGTACTGTTTGATGGGCACCTCGTTATCACTGTTGAAATATTCCAGCAGAGGTTAAAATTAATTAAATTAATTCAGTTAACCTCCTTTGTATTAATTAAAGTTTCCAACATTAAACTTTCAATTTACGTAAACATATACTAATCTATGATCACAATACCTTTTATGTATATACACCTAACAATACTACATTTAAAATGAAAATAATTCACTAACCTTTTGTAGAATGAATTGTGGATTTACACCCAATTCTGTAACAATATAGAAACACATAGATTAAGTACAATACTTTTTGTTTTATAAAAAAAGAATTTTCATTGGAAACATCAGTTAATTGAAATTTTTAGAAGCTCATTTGGCTTTTACATTTCCAATATAAACATATATCCTTGAAAAATAGCTTTTTTACATCTATTGACACTATAATTAAACCCTTTATTATACGCTCAATGTTAATTTTGACCGTTTCGTTTTATAAGAATTTTTAACACACCATTTTTTGTGCAGACATAATAGATACTAAAATATACTTAAGTAGTTGTCATACTTTAAATATATAAAGTGACTCACAATTTTAATTACATTTTGAAGTAGACTCCCTAAAAGAAACAAATGAGTAATGGATTACGCCAATGCCTTTAACAATATTTTAAATCATTTATGCAAGATGTTTTTTTAAATATGTTTATTTTCATATATTTTCGCAGAGGAATTCTTTATTAACTGGGCTTAAAGGATTTCTTTATTAAAGTGATTTTGATACATCTAAATATAACAAATATAAATTAGAACATTATGTAACATAATGTAATAATATAAATATGGAATTAAAAATAATGTTAAATGTTATTCTAAAACGATCCTAGACAAATTTTTGCGATACACAGCACATCTGAAAACAATGGCGGACTGAGCCATATATATGGCGATAAAGCTAAGCAACTATATATGTAGAAATTATGAATTTAATTATAATTTAGGTGTACATTAAATTTTACCAATATGATAAGTAAAAAGGGCAAGTACAATTTACACTCCAGATTAGATACATAAATACATAACAAACAAAAGTCTTCCCTCTAGGGCCATTTAATAAACAATTCCTCTGGGAAAACATAATTGCAAATATACATGTTTAAAAAATCTTGTATAAATCATGTAATTAAAATATTGATAAACGCACTGTGACATACTTATTAAATTTCATATGTATAGTATTTCACATAATCAAGATATATTTAACCCATCAAGAATCAGCTTGCACTTTTGTTACATTCAAAGTTCATCTGTACAAAAAGAAGTCTTGTCAGGCACAATCTATTTTTCGCGTGTAATAAAGGGTTTCAGCAGCAAGTAATTCCGTTTACAAAATAGAGGCCGAGAATAGCTTTTTTTTTCTGTTGTCAAATAAAACATGTACGAAACCGATATGTGCATATGTATTCAGGATAAATTTATGCATGTACGTCGAAATGTTGAATTTACTGAAATTACAACGTGTCTAATAGTCACTAGACTGAATATATTGCTTTATTATGGGTTAGAAATAGAAAAACATGAATAGAAATCATACCCTCCGTAAAATTATAAATATTTAAACGATTAATATATATAGGGTGACAAAAAATAACATTGATAAATTTTAGTGCGTTTTATTTTTTGCGTCTTAGCATGTTAGTTCTTTAAACTGTCAACACTTTCACGAACCGGCGAAATTATCAAAAAACGAATGCAGAAAAATTCGAGAATCAAATGGCTAAGAAGGAACTCAAATTAAGACCTTACTAGCTTCAAAATATCCAGCGCCTCAATGCGGCGTGCGATTTCAACAATGCAGCCAACTCCAGTCTCGGATCACAGGTAGGATAGAAACATGTTCACCAACAATTGCGCTTGTTCAACGTGGAGAAAGCACACAACGACTAAAGCAATAGCATTTGGTCCGCTGATGATACAGGAGCCTCGACAATCCTCATAATTTGTCTCAGCGACAAGACATCTCTATATTTTATGGTCCAAATCGATGCAACGTGATCGAGACCGTCGTACTTCAAAGGCAAGGAATGGATGTTCCAACAAGGCTCAGCACCGCTTGACAATCCTAACACCATGCAAGAGTGGTGCATTTTGCAGATTGTATCTCATTTCATCGAAAAGCAATCGTTTCGCCGAGAATAAGAGAAATTGTCTCCAAAAACTTTCCAAAAATTTCAAGCCGTTCCAGGGGTTCTATATCAATGCTCAAGATGATCACTTCGAAGCTGTTTGAGTGTATTATTACCTAATGCCCATATTATTATTATTATCCGTTTTTGTTTAGGTAAATTTCCTTTGCTTAATAAAATTAATCACTATTATTTCTAGTCACCAATATTTCAATTATAATTTTCAAAAATATTGCTGTATAATCTAACAAATCTAACACACATTAATTTAATAAAAACAAATTAATTTAGTATTAATTAATTACTAAATAATGTAAATATAAATTATCAAATACAATCTCATCTGGTTAAGAAATAAATGGCGCGAAATTCTCAAACAAACCGCTTAACTCAGAAGCATTATACACGGACATGCCGACCTCGCATAGGAAAATTGTAGTCAAACGTGTCGACCATACGCGCAAGAGAAAAGTCAAAACACCGTGCTAATGTGAACTTATGCCACTTGTTGTACAAAAATACCGACTACTGTCGGAAGCCTTTGTCCTAGATATGCGTGTATATTATTTTTAACAGAATTTTTTTTTAGGACTTAACGTTTATTCCACACCCACCCACTTTAAATAAGCAGTTATACTTCTCACCCTTTGTATTTCAACTAATTAAGTCTTCTCTCATTCGATGAAGTTAGAAACTAGCGGACGGTCATTAGACGAACTCTCCATAGATCCGTTTTATGATAAAAGAAATAATAATTAGTTACTGAGTATCCCCTATGCTAATTAATTAAATCTTAAATAAATCCTTTTACATAGAGAATTAGGTACGGTACAAAGTCCATCGATCGATGTCACCTACGAGTGGTGTGAGCAGACCGGCGCACTAATCAGGACTAGAAGCAGTTACTGATACAAGAACGCAGTTCTACAAATTTTAGCAGAAACCGTTTCGATGCTATGCTCCCCAAGATTTTGTTCGCAACTACCTCCACCGGTTATGCGCAGCACCATTTTACGTTTTCATAGATTTTCCTCAATAAAATAATACCAATTTTGATCCTTAGAAATCTCAACGGATCAAAGAAATTTTCTATTGGTCCAAAATTCAAACCTAACTAAGATCAGAATTTAGCAGAACTTTCCTTCAAGCCACATCCAGTGAGCCAGCGATCTACTAACATGCCAGACCCAGCCGACCACCAGAACTGACCTCTTTCCAGCTAATTTCATATAAAAGGACACACTCAGTTCTGCAGACGCATTTTGGGTCTTGTACTGATCGTCTTCGAATGAGCAATTTCGCAACAAGACAATTAAGATGACAGAGATAGAACTCCAAAGACGCGTGACACGTTACTACTTCGGAGACAGCAAATAAAACCTTCATGCACATCAATTCCATTTCCGTCCAAAATTACGTCACATCGTCAACAATTTATTTCACCATCCACTAGATATTTAATGTCGCCATCATACTAACCAGCTGCAAAATCTTCCCTAACCATTCATCACTCAACCATTTAATTCTACCGAAGTCCTGGGAGAAGCAGGAGAGAAGCCAAAATACAATCAGAAGAACAAAATAATATCAATCAAATTATCAGTAGCTTGCTATTTTTACTTGCTATGCTAATAATGGAAAATGATAATGGAATCATCTTAAGAAAATCTTAAATTATAAATAGAAGTTACACATTGTCAGTCAATTTAAATCGCGGAACGAGTCATACATGTGAAGTAATAAATATTAAGAACAATAAATTATCTCGTTATTGCGTATGTGTTTACCTCATATATATCTTTGCGTTCTGACAATAACAATAATAATAACAGAAATTTGCGACTTTCTTATCCAATCCTGAGAACTCATGCAGAGCATTTTTATGTTTCAAACTATCAGAATAAAAAAGCAGTTTAGTGCTCAAAAGGATAACCTCGATCCTGCTCTAATAAAATAAAATTCTGTAACAATACTTCGCGATAAGTTTGAAGAAAAATAAATTAAAACTCGACAAGGTCTCCTCCGCCCCCACCAGTGCACTATTTTGTTATAAGGATGCAAACAAATATTGGCATTAAAATATATAATTATAACCCGGGCAGGCCCGACGCAAAAAAAAAAGGTTGAGAAGCTCTGGTTTAAAATCATGTGTCTACCTTCTAACAGTGGTGGCTCATCCTCAAATCCGTTTCCAGAATCCGAGTAGAAATTTGAAGTCTGGGCTTGAGGAGGTTCATTCGGATCATAACTAGTGTTGTTAAATGCATTTTGTACCGATGGATTCATGTATAGATTATCTTTATAAATTCCTTCATCTGAAGGTGTATCAGTCGAGAACGATTCGAAATTTCTATAAAAAAAAAACACAAAATATGAATAAAAAATATGAAAAAATTAGTAGTAGAATTACTATATTAGAAATTATTAGTCACAGCTTCAATAAAAATTTGTCAATACACCAATTATTATAAATAAGTATTAAACTATCTAATAGGTTATGCTGCCCTCACTTCCACCAAAGTAGAGATCGTTAAATAAATGGTAAATCTTAATTTCAATCCTAGATCCACATCTGTTAGTGCACAAAAAAAGCAAATAGTATGATGAATGCTTACAGCTCTGTAGAAAATTCATTTCCTCGTGACGTATCAAAATGATAAGCACCAGTTCCATTAAATGGTTGTTTGGGATCAACTGGAAATTGTGTATTATAATATTCATCACGTTCATGCGTTGGATATTCACCACTCGACATTTTCTGTTAGTTTACTAATGGAGAGTATTCCGAAAGATTAACTCCTAAAATATGAATTAAAACCTATAAATTAGGAAATTAATATAAATAAAATTTAGTAGGAAGGATGAAAGAAGAGGTAGATGTTTGAGTGAGTGCGCAACAGATAGGAAGAAAGTATATGAAGGAATAGGATAGTCTATGGAAAGATGGTTTGAGAAAATGTGTGACGTGGACAAAGCTGCGAATAAAGTTACGATAGGATGAATAATATTGAGGTGCAAGAAAGACAAAAAAATTGAGGAATGGGAGACATAATAAAAAGTATTTTAGTATAATGAATGAGGAAATTCCATAATATATTCCAGAAGATGTAAATATGGAAAAAAAAATGATAGCGCGATTTAAATGCGGAACTGAAAAAAAGAGACAACACATTAATACCGGATTATCATTAATTTAAATAATTAACGATTGCTATAAGCAATTCTCTAATAATTCATCAACTCAATGAGTAATCCGCTAATATAATATATAAATTGCCTATCCAAATCTAATTTAATGTTCAAACAAATATAATATGCCAGTTCATAAATCGATTTAGTAATACTAATTATCAAATAATAAATATTATGAATACAAGTTCATATAATAAAGATTTAATACGTTAAAAAAAATAAGATCATCATAGAAAAAACATACAGACATTTATACACATGTAAATGTGTTTATTCTAAAAGGATAAACAAGCCATAAGATATTTCGCCGAACAGCAAGCGACGTCCGGTATTTGTAAAGATATGAATGCTTCCTTCAAGTGTATAAGATATTTTCGCATTTTTATATTCGTAACAACTTTTTTTAACTCTATTATTTTAACTGGCGATTTATTATTAGTACTTAACTGTAAAAAGCGTAACGGACTTTTCCACCATTTACTTTGCACTCTATTAATGCCAGCGATAAATTCGATTGGATATTAGTTTAACGTATTTTATCAGAAGGCGTTTTCAATGCAATGCTTCTAAGAGTTGGATCGCATCAAGCTACCCCACTACCGTTTGGGAATGACCACCGCTTATATTGTCTTAGATATTCGTCAACAAAATAATTCAACTATGATCCTTAAACTTCTTTGACCATGCAGAATTTCTTTGATCAACAGATCATTAAGAACTTTTCTATTGGTCGGAAGCACAACCATCCTAAAGTTTAGCGGCAGAAGCTTCCTTCAAGCTATGACTTTTTTGCGACCACGGCTCAGCTGACCCGTTGGAAGCAATTTCTTCCCAGAAAATTCGTATAGAAGGAACTACTCCAGCTGGCATTTCTTATTTTATTTAAATTAAATTACATTCACCTACAGTCATCAGGTCCGATATATACCTATACTACCACATTATTTTCTGCTTATTAAATTAATTACAAAGGATCAAATTACCTTCATTTCGATATTTTTGCTTGCTATTCGATAATGGAAAATGGTATGGAACAACATAACAATTTTTACTTTATAATTAGCTTCACAACATATTGTCTATAAATTAAAATCGCGAATAGAAGCATATATTTGACATTATAAATATTAGAGAAAAATTAACCAGATTATTTAAACATGTTATTGCGTTCATGATTACAGTGTTTAAGTACTTTATTATAAAAATTAAGAACCGCGAATTCTAGCCCAACCCTGTATAATCTCATGCATGAGCATATTTTATCTTACAAAGAAACAGAATAAAATATAAAAGGCAGTATAGAAGTTAAAATTAAAAATTACGATCCTGCTTTGATAAGTACAATTCTGTAACAACGTATTAGCTGGATGAGAGTGAGAGAATTTGGGGATATGTGGAAGGGATGAAGAAATGAGAGAGCATTGAGTGAATGCATGTAGGGAAATGAATTGGAACGAGGAAGAATGGTGTTTGGCGGTTAATGTAAGAGTGAGTTTGGGATGAGAAATAATAGGTATAGGGATAATGGAAAAAATGATGGAGGAGAGAAAGAAGAGGGTAGAGAAAAGAGGAAATTTCTTATTCCTTCTTGGGGGAGGAAATGTAAGACCTAGGACGAGTTTTACGATTGTGTTTCTTAGGGAAAATAATGTTAGGGCAAGAAATAACATTATAAAAAGTTTTGTCAAAGTTATTCCAAAGAATATTTTTTTTATATAAATAAATTTCGTACAGGATTCTGTCACCCCATCTTTCATATTCTGGAAGTCAGAAATTTGTGGCAAAGTCTATTTAAAGCAAAAGTACTTAAAGCAATCATTATTCAAAACGATTGTACATATATATATATTGGAAAAGTTTATGTTGTCTGCCTGATTCACATTACGACTATGCAAGAGATTGGAATCTCCTTCTTATGGTTTGGTTTCTCTTTTAAATCACCTTAAAGTAATTTTAAAAACATTATTTCAAGAATTTTTATTTTCATACCTTTCATCAAACCTGGTATATATAAGGTATATGTAAGGTAGATTTTTTTACCAGCCCCTGTAATACATAACTATCTATTTCGATCCATCAATTTTTCAATACAATTTAGAACCTCTTTATTACAAGTTATAGGTGTAGACACTTTAATATTTCTTCAAAACATTATAAAGTTAAAATAAAAAATTTTATGACATAATCTATGACGCTAAAAAAATTTAAATCCAAATAAAACTATAATTTTGATATCTATATTATAAAAGAATATGGCCCAAATATGTAGTGACATCTATGAGTAACTAGCCGAAATAGAGTTTACACATGATATTCAAGTTGTATTAAAGCACTTGATCTAATAGGTGTAATCAAATAAGTAAGCACTTTTTTGAGTAAGATTGTTAAATCTGTTACCAATAAAATTTCAAATTAATTATTGTTACAAGAAACAATAACCTTTATTAGACCAAATAAGTTACCCAACTAATCTTATTTAGATCCATATCAAATAAACCCAATTTGTCAAAATTATAATTAAAATCTGTATTTCTATGTAATCCTAAGTCATCATATTTTATAATTCATAGAATTAGCAATAAAAAAATATAAACTAGTGTTATTTATCTGATAAGTGGGGTTAAGAAACTACTACAAAATTCGACAGATTTCTGTTACTCAATTCACGTCCAGAATTTAATTAGTATATTTAAATCTGCTACTTAATTTACATTGAAATTAATATGGCAATATGTGTGAATAATTTTTTATTTTCTTATAACGCTTATGTTTTAAAACTGCACTGAAACATAATTCAGATTTCTAAACGAAGAAATTTATTTAAATATACCTCTTTTCACCAGGGAAATAAATCCAAAAGTTGACGTAGCACAATTTCGTATTTTACTGTTATAGTCCGTTATTTAAGCAATAGAGGACTCTAATTTACACGTGTTCGTATTTTTATCTTTCACGTTCTAGAGGTCGGCATTTTCAGGATAGGGCGGAGACATATAAATAGCTGTACTCGATTTTATTTGAAACGTTTTTTTCTAAAATCACAATTTGTTTTTGTTTTGTAAACTTCCCGGCCTATTTTCTCGAAAACTTCTTCTGTATGTGTTTTGAAATTTCTTTTATCGAAACTTCCTTTAATATTTAAGCGATTAAGCAAGTATAAAACAAACCGACGATTAAAGTTCGAAGTAATTTGACACTGAAAAAAATTGTACTACTTAAGATATCTCAGTTTTTATGATAATTGAAAAAATAAAACTTAGGAAACATATCTAAGAGACCTGAATTTGATCAGTATGAGTAATTAAATATACTTAACTGATTTTGAGCAATGGAAATTTTTTTAAATAATATTCTGTATATTTATATATTTTGAAAGCCCTTGTGCTGATAGCCTACATTTTATGAGATCTATAAGATAGTGTTCCTGGAATTTAATAAATGTTGTTGTTACGGGTCCTAATTATAATTTACGGAGGAGTTCAAACTCATCAGACATATTATTGGTTTTTTTTAAATTTAATTTCGTTTGTGTTTCTTTCTTCCCTGACGTTTCTATTCTGTATTTTGCAACGGGGTGTCAGTTTACAATATATATGTTTTCTAAATGATTAATTGATTTACGTGTAATGTAAATCTTTATGCCAATAAATTTATCTATATATACTACACCTGAATATTCCTGTTTAATTTTTCAATACTATTTAAATTTTGAACAAAATGGCGATTTAAACTTGATTAACCAGCTTACTAATTAGATCAACCTTTGCTTCATGTAAAATCTAACAAAACTTCTCGTATCTCTTATTATTCAGTTACTACGCGTTTTATACCGTTTAATTACGGCTGCCATGGTAAAGAATAAAGAATACATAAGGTATGATTTTAAAGAAAATTACAAAGAATATCAAAATATATAAAAATATACAAGTTTCTGTTCAAAAAAATTATTACTCTAACTTGAATCAACAGATTCAGTTGCTGAATTTTTGAAATTATGGAGGTCTCTTAGTCATATTTACGTTCCTCAAGTTTCATTTTCCAACCTTCATAGGAACAGAAATATTTAGGTAGTGCATTTTCGCAAGCCCAAATTACTTCAAACTTTAATTGTGGGTATTTTTCAAATTTACTTAATCGGTAAAATATTAAAGCCGATTATACGAAAACAAAGAAACAGTCTGTGTCTGTTATATTCTGATTTTAGACAAAAAAAAAATGAAATACCAAATAAAATCGAAAGTCGTTGTGATTTTTGTCAATTCAAGTTGGCTTGCCACCGCTCGGCGGTGCACCGAGCTTAAGCTTGGTTTTTATTAACGAATGTAATGATGCAAGGTGAAAGCAGAGATGAAGGCTATCACCTGTGCAGAAATACGTATCTACCTTCCACCTTCCAGTTTTAAAGCCAATTTGCACTTCCTAAATTGCGAAATAAGTAACTTCTTAAAAGTAATACTATTTACATAAATATTCTTAATTATATGTAAATAGCTTATTAAAGCCTATTAATATAGCTTATATTAGCTTATAATATAGCTTGTAAATAGCTTATAAAGCTAATTCCTTAAGCTTACTTCGAATAGGAATAGTGCAAAGATAGGGTGGAATGCTGAAATCCGAGAACTGGTTGAAGATAAAAAGCAATTAGATATATGTAAACTGCCTTTCAATTCAAGACAAAGAACATAGAACACCATACCAAACAGTATAACAGACAAGTGAAAAAGGAAGTGATGAAGCTAAGGTTTATTCTATATAAAAGACTAGCGGATTCGGCAGACGTTGTTTTGCCCCCCATCTGGTCACCATATTTGCCAACGGCGTGAACAGGACCGCTATCCGCACTACTGTGGCCT
>WYDF02294868.1:0-15999 GCA_009867245.2 Adranes taylori | reverse complement strand
ATTCTCTATCCATTCAAAATTTGGTGGATTAGTTGTTTGTTTATTCCATCGTACAATTCTCTTATTTTGAAATTCTTCTTTAGTGGGTTCTGGATCTAGTACGCTTATATTCGCATTTATATTATCATTTTCTTCTTCAAAAGTTTTACTTCTCTTCTGTCTACGGTGTCCTCACCTTCTCGTTCTTTTCTTAGTCTTTCAACTTCTTCTACTTCATCTACTTCATCTTCACTTCCTTCCATGTCATCAAGATCCGAAAATTCCCCGTTTTCCAACATTTGTAATAACTTCTCTACATCTTTTTCATTATCCAAATTAAATTTGTCTTTTTTATTATCCATCGTAAAGGATAAAAATACTCAGTAACAAATATTTCCATAAATTGTCAACCTGTTACAGAGAATTCAAACCAAAACTTGGTACATTTCTTTCTACCGACTGGGACCGAATGTACATTATGATTTACTTACTTCATATAGAGGTTATAATACAAAACCAAATGTAAAATTTGTTTATAAAACTTCATTGCTACCTAGATAGATACGTCATTTAGTGATTTATACATGTTTTCAAACTAACTTGAAGATATAAATTCAAAAAACTATAATATATCCGACTTACCGATTTCAAGGTTACACAAACGTCAAACTGCTCACAAGAGAATCATAGTAGTTCAAAACAGAAAAGACAGATGGCAATACAGACGTTATTTTTTGATATTAGTTGACCATTGGTATGTACATTAGGTCCCGCAACTAAGTTTAAACCTATACCTAATAAAATACAGCATGATAAATGTTATGTACATTACAATGAGCACAGGGTCTGAAGGGGTTAACGTGTACGAGAGTTTTATTTATAAATAATTATTCGCAGCTACCTGCACCTCTCGTCAACACATAGTTTTTGTGTCATCAGATAGGTGTCGCTACTAGTATTGTTTTGAACTTTTTATTAATTTCTGTTTTCACGCCTGATCAATTGTAGAGCTTTATTTATAACGGGTTTAGTGTAGTGGGCTAAACAACCGACTGGAAATAGGGAAAGCCGGGTTCGATTCCCGGATGAGCTAAATTTTTTCAGAGATAAAATTGATCATATTAATTTCAAATTTACATATTATTACACCGAGGGACCCATACCTCAAGAAATATCTATTTTCTAATTAAAGTATTTGCGAGCCGGCAATGAAGCGTGAAAACAGAAATTAATAATAAGTTCAAAACAATACTAGTAGCGACACCTATCTGATGATACAAAAACTATGTGTTGACGAGAGGTGCAGGCAACTGCGAATAATTGTTTATAAATAAAACTCTTGTACACGTTAACATGCTAGATTGTAACACATATAAAATCATTTGTTCTTTGAAAACTCATGGCTTAGTGTAGTGGGCTAAACAACCGACCGGAAATCGGAAGAGCCGGGTTCGATTCCCGGATGAGCAAAATTTTTTCAGAGATACAATTAATCATATTAATTTCAAATTTACAATTATTATAATGTGGAAGAATCATGCTGTTATATATGAGCTGTTTTGTCACTTTATTTGTATATTTTCCTACTCTGTTCAGAAAATATGTTTTAGCTGTTACTTTTTTAATGATTTTATTATGTGTATATAGAATTTTAATTTATGATCTACCGTAATTCCTAAGTACTTTATTTCTGCTTCTTGTCCTATTTTAATTTTATCTATTTCAATATTAATGTTCTCTTGTTTTCTTCCTATTATCATTACTTTTGTTTTAGCAGTGTTCAGTTTTGATTTATTCGCATTTAACCATTTATGTATTTCTTTGAGATCAATATTAATTCTTTCTCTAGTTCCAATAGAACGATTTTACCAAATAAATGACCTTAACAAGGTTTTAAATTATTTTATTTGTATAGAATAATAATTTATAATTATTTGTATTGAAAGATCATTTTATCAATAAATCGTTTGTAGTAAAAGGTCACCTGTATTTAATTAAATGTTATCTATAATTTCTTCGAATCTAAAGTTTTATTTAATTTCTGGAATGCTATAAGTAAAATTGTAAATTGCAATTTCGTTATGCAAAGCAAACTCATGACACAAGTAGGTTGCATTTTGATCAATGTAGTTGCATGATAACCCGAAACTAATTGAAACCGGACTTTGCCCAAAGCATAATTTTATCTATGAAAATAAAAATATAAATTTATTTCAAAACATCATTTATTACTATTCGCTATATATTAAAATTCAAGTTTCGATACAAATGTATAAATTAAGGCATTTCGAAATCGTTATTAATTATAAAAAATTTAACAGAACTGATATGTACAATGGAATTTAATTGAGATATAACTAAAAAATATGTACAAAAAGTATAAAAATATTGAAATAAATAATAATATAAGTAGTACTAATATAATTTTAATAAGAAATTAATTTTTAATGGCATTTTAGACTAGAGAAAATAATACAACTTATTTTGTTTAATTAATTTTCTTGTGTAAACTGTCAAATATACATTTTGAACTGTGGTTTATGTATGGATTTAATATCATCAAATTTAAATTTATTTGTTTTCAAATCAAGAAAATTCAACATCTTGTTAAATATTTTGATAATCGTTCATGTATGAAATAAATATATTTTATTAACGATTTACTAACTGAATAAAGAAGCTCAAAAAGAGTAACGATAAAAAAAATCATTACTTAAAATGCAGTCTCTAAAGTAGGAAGATTCTCATGTAGTACGTTTTCATTTTTATTCGGGACAGTTTTTTGCACAAAAGCATTAAACCTATTTTCGATATAATGATTCGGATCTGGTTGAGCTGGTGTTTGATTGAAAAATTGAGCTCTCTGTGCCTGCAATCGTTGCGTTAGTGTCAATTGTTTCCAATCCATGTTTTGTTGAATTTGTTGCAAAGATTGCGTCGGCATTGTATGTTGAGTAGAAATTGTTTGCGTAGTATACAATCGTTTATACGTTGGCGTACTTTTTAATGTGCTAATTTCACTAGTATTGTCGATTATTTTTGATTGTACATTATTTTGTTTCCAGGATGATTGTGATATAAAATTATTTACGTGTCTTTTATCGATATCAATCATTTCTGGGATTATACATTTTTGTGCTTGTGTATTTGGTATTTGTTTGGGACATGCTGCTCCTTCTGGTTCACATCTGCTTCTCATTTTTTGATCACCTTTTGCTGTTAAACTTTTCCTTTCACTTGAGCTTTCATAATCTTCACGATAATCCTCTAGAATTGGTGAAGATAGTACATCAGATCGTGGATTCGCGAATCGCCATTGTGATCTGGGCGATAGCATTTTATTACCGCTACCAGTAGGCGATTGTTTGTCCGCAACGACACGATTACGTAAATTACGTGGAGACGAGGTTAAATCTAGAATGTTTATCTCCTTATCATTCAATTGTTTCTTTACAGTTTGCTTTCCGATTTCTTCCTTGGATTGTTTCAATTGTTCCACGGCTGAAAGTTTTTGCGCGAATGTATGTTGAATTTTCGGTTTACCGTGCATAAGGAGAAGTTTTTTAAAGTCCATACGTGAAGTTTGCGGATCCTTTCTGTTCGAACATGGTTCTCCGCTGTACGCCCAACTTTGACGTAAGCTATGCCGATTTGTTGGAGATTGTTGATTCAGATTATCTTCAATTCTGTCTCCGTCTATACAAAAGTAAACAATAATTTATTAGTGACACAGTATATGGCTCTTCATTGGTTTTTAATAGAAGCATGTAAATATTGGATTTACTTAAATAAATATTCCAAAATCAACGGAATTTCACATATTCATAGTGTATAAGATATAGCCGTACCAGAAGTTCTACTACATTGCGTATTCTTGAAAAAAATAGGATCGGGAACACCCAGAAAATTACATTACAATATAACAGCAGCTAAAAACTAGATAGTACTTCAGTCCGTTAAGTTGTGAAAATGGAATAGGGTAAAAACGGAAACCCCATAGTTGTAATAGGATTTGTGGTAAGGCCTAGGTCAAATAAGTCATTTGAACCTAGGTCAAAATGACGCATTTCTGTATCTATTAAGCAAGATACAGTATTCGTGATTTTTTTTTATATTCGATTTATCAAGAATGATCGTCCATGCACTTCTACAACTTGAGAAGCCATAAAAAAATGCGTGAACTCTGAAAATGAATATCGAAAGAACACTATTTTAACCCTAGGACAAATCCTATATCTTTCACTATGCATTTATATTAGTATATAATAGATAAAATGCCTAATTACTTTTTCCATTCGGTGACCAACTGAGTCTAGTTCGCGCATTATCTCCTAAATATCCTGTTTCTGGTTTATTGCTTTTGGTGTTGATGGAACTCTCTGAACTCACTGGCGATAAACTTGTACTCGATAAGCTCGGTGAGGCTCTATCGATATCCTCTTGTTGTATATTCATTTTTTTCTTGCTCTTATGAATAATTGCGTATAACTCCTCATTGCTCATTGTCGATTTTTTAGGTGATAATAGCTTTTGGTCTAAATTCGTTACAGCTTTCAGTTCTATTCGAGATGAGGAAGGTGTAGACGCATGAAAGCTGCTATTAGTCCTTGGATCAATTGGTGATATTTTGAAGGCAGTGTCATTCTCTTGGCGAATAGTTTTTATTGGCGAAAATTGTACATTTCTAATATAATTCACATAATTAATAGGATCTGCAATATTTTGCATTTGAGGTACCATATTGTAACTTTGGGGTTCTACATAATCTTGTTTTATTTGTTTTCGTTCTAAACTATTGGTCTGATAGGCTCCTCTAGCCAAACCTCGTGTTATATCCGGCGTTACAGATCTCTCCAGATCTATGTTTCCAGCCATGCGTGCTTGTGATTTACGATAGGGCATAGTACTGTATCTTGGAGCACCCCTCTGCATAAATGAACATCGTGCATCAAAATCGGCGGTGAGATGATTAATAGGTTCCATTATAGAAGAGCTATAGATATACGGATTGATGGATGGTCTTGTTAAATCGTAGATGGGTTCTGGATGGTGTTTGGATGGAGATAACAAGGCTTGTCCTGGAAATTTTTAAATTGTATTAATAAAGGGGTTTATATTTTGTTTAATTTGAAAGAATGCAACATGCTAAGTTTGAAAGAAATTCAAAACCTTATTTCCACATTAAGTAATCTGTTTCTAATGTAGGATCACTTCTAGCAAAGTATGAATATGCAAAATATCTGAGGAGTTTTTCCCATAACCTGGCAACAGCATATGTTTACAAAAACAGGTTGGACCTTATTACATAATCTATATTCATTAAAAAAAGTGTTTCATTAATAACTTTTTTCAAGCTCTGGATTGAAATTGTAATCTTATGAGTATAATTTTATAAACGATCGTTTGTAAAAGATTACGTTCTTTTTGCATGACTAGACGTTATCAATGGGCCAGCCAATATAATAAATATAACAGGATGAATAAAGTTTATTTTGTACATGGACAAATTCATCCCATTGTTTGTAATATATTTTAGTCGCCTAATAATGATGCAAATACAGCAAAACCGATCGCAATAATAATGGTATAAGAAAGTACGCATACTTATTGTTTAAAAAAAGTGTAATAACATTTAAACTCTAATAATAAATTTTTGATTGGGAACTACTTTTTCGAGGTCCATGAATAAAAAAAATGGTTCTATCAATATCTCCCAAACCGTAAAAGTAGATTCAAATAAACTTTTTTAGCTAATGTTTAGAGAATGCTTTTGTTTTATTTGCAACAATTTTAATCTTTGCGGCCCTTTATCTCGAAACTGACTGAAATAATTTTTTTTAATTTCTACTTCGAAAGATCTTTTAGAAAGTTTTGAAAGTACATAATTATAAAGTAACCTTACGTTTATAACAAGAAATTAAAATTTTAAAGTGAAACAAGGAAACAAGGTATTGAATGTATTATAGCAAAAAAAATGACAATAATGCAACTCTCACCTGTGCTTTTGTGTGTAATATCTGATTATTGTGCAACAGAACACAAACAACTTACTTCAAAGATGAATAAAAAGTAGTATAGTGCTTTGAATGAGCATCAAATAAAAACAAATGAATCATGCTTTATTAGAACACAACAACGTGCAAATTGAAGCTGTAGTACGTTTTTCTCGTGTCAGCGAATTTCTAAATCTATTCTGATTACGATTACGTTTTCGAACGCTCTTATCTCCGAATAAGTTACGGCATCTATATATGAAACATTTACGGCACAGTAAGTCTAATTATATTGAGTTTAAGTAAGATAAGAAATTCAACAATGTTTTATGACAAATTTAAATGTCGACGATAAAAAATAATGATCCCTAACTCACTTGATTTATATATAATTTGCAATACATGTAATCCTTAGATGCTAAATGATCTTTAGAAGATATGTATACTGAAAATTGTTCAAGACGGGATCTCAACAATATTTTGGACTTTACGATTATGTGGAAATTAGTTCCCAATGCCATGATATCTGAAGATCAAGCAAAATTTATCCCACGAAAAGAAACGAGAGAGCAAATTATATTAGAAAAGGCTTGCGAATTGAATGTGCTTATGCATTTGTATTTCGTGGATTACAAGAAGTCTATATCGATCTGTTTGCCAAAGGAGTCTGCATCCATCCCGGGGAGCCCATATAGGATTGTTGAGTCTTAAGCGAGTTAAGGGGTCAAGTTTTATAATCTTGTTGTTTATTTTAATTCAAATCTACTTCACTTCTCATGAGATTTAACAGGCTTCAAGTTCAGCTAATATTATATGTATAGGGCCCGAGGGAAGTTCTGTTACCGATTCGAAACGTCATTACTTCTATGTTTTTTGAAATTCTTATTCCAAATCACACAACATATTGAAAATAGAATGTAATGAATGAATTTTAGCTCATTGTTTGCTGTGGTTTCCTTTTACTTCGATTATGGCGTGCAGTTTGAAAATGAACGAGTTGCACGTTGCACAAACGTGCTGTTGTCGAATCTTTGCCCATTCTCTATAAAGAGTCGCTTTCAACGCGTCCACCTCTCATATCTTTTAGTCAACACTTTGGTCTCTAACATACTTCAATACAAGAAAACCATTTGATCCGCATCGGATGAATTCGCGAGCCATTTTTTCTTGGAAATGACGTGTGGGTCATTTTTTTTGTAAAAACGCTTGCTTCACTTTGGCTCGATGAGCCGATACTTTTTGCATTTTGTATGACCTAAATTGAAATTTTCGTTTTTCCGTATGCTCCAATCGAATATTTGCAATTTTCTCGCCATTTGAGTTGCATTGTGTTGTGGATTTAGTTCAATTTGGCTCTTCACTTTTCGCACTATTTCTTTGCTTCTTGTAGACTTTTTTTCGAGTGGATCGGTGGCAATCTGCAACGTATCGCTATAACGCAATATGGAGCTATACACAAACATTTTGTTCAGTTTCTAAAATGAAATGCCATTTTTCAAATTTTTAACGCGCTGTCATTTGCAGTTTGACAGAGTACCAATTTGAAGTTGATATCAGAACTTTCCTCTAATCCTGTACATATAAATCTTGCACAAATAAACTATAATGGGGTAATAATAAATAATTAATAAACAGTAAAATTATTATAACAAACATCTTTAACAAAGTTTCGCAACCGATTTTTTGTTCTATATTATTTCAGTTATGTTTTATTCAATAATTTTTAGCATATCCCCTTGGTACTTCAAAAGACAAAATATGTTATATACAGTTTGTAGGGTTATAATTTTCAAATGTTAATTTGTTTAATATTTAAATTATGCAAAGCATTAAAATATATTGTGCATATTTTGCAAAAGTGCTTGAGATATAGTTATTCGATGAATTTCGATGTTAGTAAAAATTACAGCGTTAAAAGAAAAAAATTATTAAAAACTGTTAAAAGGATTTTTATTGAAACTTTAAACCTATTAATTAAACGTATTATTGCCACGGTTTGCTTAAGTTTATGTGTACATAAATAAAAAAAAAACGAATTAATGAAATAAAAATGGATATGCTCATTAAAAAATAATTAAATTAAGAGAAAATAATATGCTTCATAGCATGCTCTAAAAATTAGTAAATTATATAAAATTATTTACATTAAAATAATACACATAAATTTTATTATTTACATAAACAAAAATGACGAAAAGATATAGAATTATTATAAATAAGTATCGTGCTATTTTAAAATGCTCAACATCTATCCAAATTACTATTTTACAAACAATAAAAACAGACAATTTACGATAGGTTCAATTTCTCACTAACATGAATTTAAAATAATAAACATCTATGAACTAATAATTCGGAAGACAATTTTTCTAAATACAAATATTTCTTTAAAAAAACGGTTTACTACTCCATATTCATTACAGATTCTGCTATTTCATTGAAAATTATATAAACGACACATTTTAAGCTTATGATTTCTAAACATAACGATATAGAAACGAAGGTTTTAAGCAAATATTTTGATATTTAAAAGGTTTCTTCTGATTTTCCATTCAATTTTCCCACTTCTAGAGGGGTTGTAATAATAATCCGTAATATTGCAATTAGTAATTAACAGTTTTTTTTAAACAGTCAATATTTGACGTTGTATATATGATGGCGACCTTGTAAGTTTTGCATATAGCTGCCTAAGAGAGTAACTAATAGAAAGTATGATGTCGAAATAACCTCAAAACTTCTTTAATCTACCTTCAAAGTTTCATTCAGATAGAAAAAGTGGTTATTCGAGAATTAATGATTAAACTTAACTATTCATAATAAAAACAAAATTGCGTAACGAACATTTTCGCGGATTATTTTTGAACACTTAGTCAGATGAGTTAGCTTCTGTATCTGGAGATGCAGATCAAAAGACAATATCTCGCTGGTATTGCAGATTTATTTTCTAGTTCAGAATAAATGGTTCGTCACTCACAATATTATAAACAATTAAGTTTTCTTCAGTGAGCCAACTCGAAAGACTTCCCGACGAGATACTTTTTTTCTTGTCAGTCGAAACACGGAAACCATTGGAAAACACGAAATTTCTCATGCAACATGAGGTCTGTGTTTCGACTAAAAAGCAAAAATTGTATCTAATCCGGAAGTCTTTCGAGTCGATTCAATGAAAGAAACTTATAAATGTTTAGAATATTGTGAATGACGAATCATTTATTCTGAAGAACTGATGAAAACCTAACAACAAAAGTGATTCGTTACCGAAGCATGTCTAAGTGGTCGGAATGTTTGTTTCGAAATCGGATCATGTTGCAACAATGTTTCTAAATGATCAACGAATGAATAAATGCTGCTTAATACGTAAACATTTATAAAAAAACCAACCCATATCGACGAATCATCCTCCTCGCTAAGAATCACAGAGACGAACCACTAAGAATTCATACACCGTCTAAAATTAAGGCCGAATTGGGGGATTAACGTCATAATTGTCCTCAAACGACTTCTTTACGTTGAAGAATCAATTGCATGGTCAACGATTTCCTGAGTCAAGTATAATAATTAATTGTGGATAACCTACTCGTTGTAGGTATCAATATGAAACTTTGGGGTTTGGTTACTTTGGGGTTAATTTGACGGGCTACTTAAACGTTTGTGTCGTATATGAAAGTTATGTTAAATGTCACTAAATGGCCTCATACCTGGTCCAAGCAATCAAAAAATCTTTCGAAGAAGGATTGTATCCAAACTCATTAAAAGTCTGAAAAATTATATCAATAATGATTAGGATGAACTGTAGAATTATAGATTGCAGCTTCAGATATCCAAAATATTTGAAAAATATATGTATAGCAGTTTAAATATTTAGAAAACAACAAAATACTCACAAAGCAACAACACGAGTACAAGAAAGGGAAAACAACACAAACAGCAATAAAAGAGATTGTGATAGACATACATAGGAACATAAATCAAAAACCAACTCTGGCAATTGTATTCGACATGACTAAGGCTTCGACTGTGTAAACCACGACTTACTTCTCAAGAAGATGTAAAGCTTAGGCATTTGGAAAAATCCACTACAATGGATTGCCACAAACCTAAAAGGCAGAACTGAAAGTAAAAATTCGTAATACCCTCTCAGAGGAAAATAAGTCGTAAGCGGAGTTCCACAGGACTCAGTCCTGGGTCCTCTACTTTTCTGCATAATGGTTAATGATCTTCTAGAAGAAATAACACTGCAATTACCGTAAAGTATGCGGATGATACAAACATATTAGTAAAAGCGGGTACAGAAGCAGAATTTGTAGTAAGGAGCAGTTAAGCAATCGAATGTCAACAGAACGTCACTGGTGTAACCAAAACGAAACATGTAAACGAAAAAAAACTCAAACGATTCTATACAAAAAAACATGACCATCAACAAGTCTTTTAATCAGACACAGGAGGACAAGCATCCCAAAGAAAACATCAACCAAATTGTTAGATATTCGATTGGACCAAAATTTAAAATGGCGAATTGAAGATGATACATTAAGCAACAAACTTAGCCGGTTATGTTACCTATTTCGTAAAATTAAAGGGACCACAAAACTAAAAATATTGTACTACGGTTTAATTTATCCAATACTAAACTACGGTATCATGTTCTGGGGTACAAGATACTACGCAGCCAATAGAATATTTATCCTACAAAAGAAAATTATTCGAATAATTTACAAAATAACACCAAATAACACCAATATATATATATATATATATATATATATATATATATCAAATGGTTTGCCAAACACAAAACGAGAACGGCACTATTCAAGAATCGATTAATGAGCACAATACAAGGCGAAAAGATAGTTCCTCTGTATATCATTTCAAGACAAGACCTACATACATGGGCACGAAATGTTATAACACCTTGCCCCAAACATTAAAAAAATTTACCAATCTTAAAGAATTAAAAAAAAATGAGGAGACCACCTTTGCAGCAATCCTGTATATAATTTGGAATATTGAGGAGTAACTGAAACCGATTTTGCCTAACGTGTCAACAATCTATACTTTATAGTTACTCTCTATGATGTACTATATATATTATAAAATAAATATGTGTGGGATTCATTTAATTGTTGCTTGATTACGATAATTTCATCGGAAACCATGTTTTGGTAGTTCAAAAGAATCTGGATGTGCATACAAATTAAAATGTGTACATACTGCCCTTTTGCCTTTACAATCGATTTTAATAAAATTTATTACAGAGGCGTATAGTAGCGGCTTCCAGAAAATCTAAGCTCCATTGGTTCAAAATGACAAATATGCACCATTTCTATTTTTTCGAAAATTGAACATTTAAGATAGAAAGCTCCACAATTTGCACAAATTGCTCTATACATCATGCAAACATCTGCCTTCATGTTATTTCAACATTTATAAAAAGGGCGATGTTGACACGACTACCTAAAGTTTAGCGTTAGGTTTTTCGTTGTATTTCCGGAACTGTAGCTGAAAAAACATATTCTTAGATGGTGATAGAACTTATTTACAATAACAATTTTTTTAGGGTCAAATTACTCCCAAGTTTGGTCATCTGATAAGTAAAAAAGAACACAGTATAGATTTCATTAGTTTCATTACAGAATATCAAAAAACATGTGAATGCATAATTCAACAAAAATTGTTTGGACGATCTTTAATCATCTTTAAGAAAACTACATTTTTGACCTCCAAATCGTAGAATTTTTGGCCTTTTTCAGATGCAGATACAATAAATATACAGTATGTTATTTAAAATTTTAATTTTCAAATCATTGATTGAATCAAGCGATATTTTGTGGTAACCCGTGATTTTCACGGATCAATTTGAAGAATATTTAATTCGTTATTTACCACTTATAGTACAGTGGTTACATGTTAACTATAGTTTCAATCTTTTGGACCATCTGCAGACATACAGACATTATTTTATGGGAGATTGTTACATTATAGTTGGCTAGTATGGGTTATGGTGGTGGAAAATGTTAAAAACACAAGCTCACTATATGTAATTCCCATTGAAATAAAATCTGCATGTCTGAAGATGGCGCAAAAGGGTTGAAACTAAAGTTACAATCTAAGCATTTTTCTAAAAGTAATAAATAACGAAGTAAATGTTCCTCAAATGTTAATTGTAATTTTCTATTTAAAAAGGCAATTTACTTCAGTTCCTGTAGAAATCGGATAAAGTAAAATAATTCCATAAATAGTTTTTGAATTTATATCATTTTCTTTAGAAGTTGTAAGCGTTTATAATGTATCACATTATCTTGGATAAAATAATTTCTTACTAACTGAAATATGTTAAAAATGTGACAAACACCAAAAGCATTTATTTAAAAAAGCATGAATTTGTTATGAATATGACCGAAAAACCACCAATGAAAAATAAAATAAAAAATTTACATTTATTAAGAAAAAGCTCTGAGTATGGAATATTGGATTAAAAAAGGAAGTGCTCTGTGAAAAGTGTGAGGTAAAAGAGCAATGAAAAAAAAGTGATTATCCCATTACCAGCTGCAAAACATTTGTGGATATGTTGATGTCGATTCACCTGAATTTAGTTTAATTAATTAAAAAACAAATATAAAACATCAAACAAAACAAATGCACCGGCCAAAACCCGCACACCATTTGTAAAAACAATTATTTCTAAAAACAATTAAAACGCATTCACGCAAACCTTATTAAATCATAAAAAAAACCGATGAACCTAAAACAACAGCTGACGATCAAGCCATTCTTTTGTTTTAAATACGAAAGTAGGTTTGTTTCATTCTTTTTAATAATAACGTACGCGGCTAGCATTTATTCGGTTGACTTTTCATGTAGTGACTGAACATTAGAAGAATTAGGCACGTGTTTACGGAATGCGTGGTTTCCCCTAAGTATTGATTTTCACGAAGGAAATATTACGGAAAACGTTATGGAATGGCGCGAAGTTTAAAAAAATCTAGTTACTTTCTCTTAACAATGTTAGAAAGAAAATATTTGTTTATAACAGAGGTGGCCAAACTGTGATTCTCTTAGGACTTCAATGTGGCTCTGGCGAAGACAAAAAAATATTATTAGCATTTCTATTCTATTATATTTAATTATTCGTTTACTCAGCATACTCAAACAAGAATATAGAATATAGCATACAATTACTACTTTTTCTAATTGCGGCTCACAAAACTTGAGGTAGGATTTTCAACACTTATCAGAATAAACACTTATCAACACTTATCAGAATAAAGTCTGGCCCTGGTATACACTAATTGTGCTATTATTGAAAAAAAAAAAATTGAACCTGATTTAGTTACATTATACAATTCATTCTAGTTTCCCTGATTTATAGGGATCCTTAAAATGTTGTGGAACAAACGAAATTTTAAGATGATTTTATAGGATCTACACGGTGATTTGTGATGCTAAAATGCAGCTTGAAGGTACTCTTAAAAAAATAAATGTTTTTAAAAATGAATGCCCCCACTCGTCACAGGAAATGTACACCAGACAAAATTCTACCAATAGTCGGTTATAATGAGACAAATTCGGGAAACATAGAATATGGATTGAGTTCAAGTGGACTGATAGATTTTCCAACATCAAGCATGTGGAGTGCATAACTGGCTATTAATGATGGATTAAAACATAATCACGCTTCAAATGTAGTGTCAGGTTTACAGAACGTTTACAGAAATAGCTATAAGAATAACTAAAATGTCTTAGGTGTCGAATAGACACGACAGCTTAATAGACCAACCCAAAAAGAGTAACATTTATCCATATGATTCGAAGATTCTATCATTATGGGCACTTTTGAAAGGTACAATAAACTCTAAAGGAACGAGTGCCTTTAGAATAGCTTGACTTTTCAAGATCATATTTCAAAGAATGGACCATACAATAGAGATTAAACTAACCGCTCTCATGGAAAATGATGTACTGCTGGATGATATTTTTGTAGATCCTATGTAGAAGATTCTTTTAAATGAAAGACAATCAGAGCATATTGATGCACAAATTTCAACATCCCTTTTGGTTCATGCCCTGATGGCAGAAACTTTGTAAGATATCTAGATTTAACAGAAAGACTAAGCCGTAACCGAATTAGAGGTATATTCACATAAACCTATAAATCAAATCAATTGAGAAATTTACAATTGAGTGATTTCATGCTGGATAAAATTGGTAGTAGAACATCTAAAATCACTGTTAAGAAAGCAACCAGAATGTATTTGATCGCAACAGACACAGAAATTTACCAAATCTCTGTATCTGTAGCTGATATACTCAATACTCGTGCCTTACCAACAAATTCCGGCTTCACGACTGCACTTAAAAATTTTGTTGTGGCTACACTATCTATCGGAAATGCATTGAAATGCTGCCACTTATCAGACATACGCGGTGATACCGTTGCTGGGTAATTGATTCTTTCCCGCCACAATTCATCTCTGATTTCTTTTTCCATACGTGCTAATATATCAGTGGGACTCGCTTTCTTATTCGGGCTCATTGTTAGACAAACATTATTCGCCAATCGATAACTATCGCTACGTTTTAGGATACGCGATGGACTATTTGGTGATTCGCGCGAAGTTTCTAGTATTATAGTATCTGTCGTATCGGATAAGCAATCACTTTCAATATCTGATAATGTTGACACATCAGATAATTTATCGGAAGTTTTTAACGCGTCAGTAGATAAGTTAATATCAGTAACCGCGGTTATAAAATTGGAATGAAAGCCATTTGATAATTTTTGAATATTATTTTCGGGCGTTGAATTGCTTTTTATCAAGCAAAATTCTGTTGGCAAATCATTTGTTAACGTAATTGCTGTACATTCATTTTCGTCAGATATGCTATTGTCTGTGGATGTATCATTTAAACTAGAATGGTTATTAGATGAAAAACTTGAACGTAATGATAAGTTATCGCTACAATTATCGCTTGAATTGTCGTTATCTTTAGGAATTGAAATCGCTGCAGGTTTTAAGCATGTACTACTAGCATTATTGATCAATAAAGTGCGGTCTAAGTTAACGGTACTATCCATAGATTGGGTGTTACTATCTCTAACTGATAAATCGCGACCCGATAAACTTTGCGATTGTTCGCGTTTAATGATTGTGGATGTTATCCTATGAATCTTACCTTCGCTATTTTGCGCTAGATGAACATACGCGCCTGGCCGTACAATCATTTGCTGGTGATTTCTTGTAATGGTATTAGTGTTAGGAGACGTTTGATTAAGAAGAACGGGTGTGACCACTGTAGTGGGAGGCATGCGCACATATTCGGGCGTACCCGATGATGCACGAACGATGACTTTACCTAATTGCGGTGACAAAGGCCTGCTAGAAGGATCTCCTCCATTTCCATTTTCTGAAACGTTTTGAGTAGTTGCTTTCGTTTGCGCCAACTTATATCGAAACTTATCGGCGCTAAGTACTGGCCTAATGATTTTTGGTGTACGATGGATTGGAACGGGACTTTGTGACGGTGTGACTGATGGAGGTTTGACGAATGGACCTGGTTCGAATGTGCTCTGGAGGCCTTTTTTCCTCTTCAGACTATCGGAACTATAGATGACACGACCTTCAGAATCGAGAGTTACACGTGCGCCTTGTCGATGTTTACGCTCTAGGGAATCTTCTGTACGTTGGGCATTACCTACTTCATTAGATGGTAATTCATCCAAAGACACATACTCAGTTTCTCTGATTTTCCCCGATAATACACTTTTTAAATTCCTATTAATGTCTTCCTGTTCAGTCGTAGATTTAACAACATCATTAGCATAAATAACTGGAGATTTTTGATTATTATTTTGTACATCAGCAATAGTTACGTAATCACCGGAATCATTGCTCGTGTCAGTAATCCTATTAGGCGATTTATTGTCTTTACGCGTAAAATTTAATTTAATTCGCCCAAGCATATTGTTCAAAGGCAATAAAGTGGCTTTAATAATTGGTTGTATTTGTGGAGATTTATTTAGTAT
>WYDF02294857.1:0-16001 GCA_009867245.2 Adranes taylori | reverse complement strand
GGAAAACAACGGTCCAAAGAATTATCCAAGGGCTGGAAGACCGCCCTGCACCACAGAAACATCCTCCATAGAGTCACAACACGTCGGCCACGACGTTGGACGAAGAAGAAGAAGTAGCTACGGTAGTAGTGCGACAGATGGTTATCTCAACCGATCCATCAATTTGAATTGGTGCTCATGGATAATGCGTACGAATTAGTAAAAGACGATGCCACTCATCTTCCAATTGGATAGAGATGACGAGATCGTATTATTAATAAAAAATAACTTAAAAAATATAAAAACATAACACAGAAACAGATTGAAAGTTTTTTTTTGTAAAATTGCGAATCGTGTCAGCAAAAAAAAGGCTTAAATGAAGGACTGGTTTTAAAGCTAATAGTTTCAAACCGTTGCTTGATTGAATTTAGATTTGATCGAATTTAGATTGAAAAGTAGATTTGATTGAATTTCAATCCCACCGAAATGATAATTATAAAATTTATAATGGTATATCAGGACCATTTTATCAAATTTGTTGTGCTGAAACATTTGGGCAATAAACGTCTTGAAAACGGAGCTCCTGGCATTTTGCCATCCGATAATGGTTGAAAATTTTCCAACCAAAAGATAGAAAGCTTACGTGATATGTGGCTGGAACTAAAATTGTGCATGAAAAACCCAAGCATAGCCAAACCCAAGGCAACGTGGAAATAGCAAACCAGGATGTTGTAAACATGTTTTCGACATGGATGCTACATTGCTTTTTATTCATTGCTATTCAACACTTTGGCCAGATAGTAAGAATTAACCTTGATGTTGATATTAGACATGATACTCATTTCTAGAAACTTCTGCTCTCGCAATATAATTCAATTCTGTGAAGTATTACACTCAGTAAATTGGAGTACAGTCTTAACCACTACTGATGCTAACCAAGCTCTTGATCGTTTTCTTTCGATTTTTAACTATAAGTTTCTAAACAATTTTCCTCTAATTAAATTTAGACATGATAGATCTCGAACAGTTAAACTAACTATTGCGTTAGTGCAGTTAAAATCCAAACTCTCTTAACTACATTATCTGAGTCAACGATATCCGAATATTAAACAAGAGTTTATTGACCTCAATTAACTTTATCAACTAAAGTTAAAGGAATATAATTTCCTACAAAATGATAATTTTGTCTGAAAATTACTTAATAAAGACAAATCAGTCTGGGAAATCATAAACCGCTGGCAAGGCAAGACCTGTGCTGTAACAAATTTCCTTTCCTCGCTAGCACAAATAGTGGGAACAGACTCATAGAAGAAAAGTGCAATGAGTTTAACTCTTATTTTGTTAATTCTTCTAGTTCTTATAGCAGTGCCTTGAATCTCTTCAATATGTGGACCTCAACATGACTACCTTCTTCATCAGTGGTGTTCTTGAAGCTGATATTATTGAGGCTGTTAGTAAAATGAATACCAGCCATTCTTGCTGGACTGATTATATTTCCAGCTTTATCCTAAAGAAATGTTTACATGCCGTTGTCAAACCTTTTACTCATATATGCAATTCCTCTCTTTAAACTGGCAGTTTTCCTTTTGCTCTCAAGAAAGCTATCGTTATTCCTATCTTTAAAAAAGGCGACGTTGTAGATTTGAGTAATTATCATCCGATAAGTATTCTGTCAGCATTGTCACTTAATGTATAACAAGTTGATACATTTTTGTCGTAAACACAAATTATTCGCCAAGAGTCAGCATGAGTTCTTGAAAGATCGATCTGTTGATACTGCCCTTTCGGTTTTCACAAAAAATATTCTAAAGGCTCATGACATTAGAAATGTAGCAATTGGCTTGTTTATTGACCTATCCAAGGCATTTGACTCTGCCTGTCACAAATTATTATTAAAAAAATTAGAATGATATGGAATTAAAGGGCTAGCTGAAATGTTGTTTTCTTCCTATTTGTCTGATCATAGTCAAAGACTTTTGCATTCCACTAACGGAATCAATACCTACTCCACTGATTTCACAGTGAATACGGGAGTAGCCCAAGGATCTATACGTGGGCCACTTCTCTTCTTGGTATTTGCTAATTACCTCGAAATGTATATACAAGTGACGTATCCTAGAGTTTTGCTTGTTATTTATGCTGATGACTCAAATTTCTTAATAACTGATAATAACATATCTGCAGCGCTGATCGAAACTGAAAAAATCTACAATCACGTCGTAAAATGGGCCGAACTCAATAGTCTATTGGTCAATGTTAAAAATACCTCATTTATTGTATTTAGAACTAAACGCTCGACCTTTAATTCTGATGCTCCTTTAATTTTAAAGTAGTAATTACTCCATTAATGAGTCTAAATCTACTAAGCTGCTGGGTGTCTATGTCGACAGTCACTTGAAATGGTCTGCTCATTATGACAAATTGTCTAACACACTTGCAGAGAGTTGCTATTCTCTAAGGGTTGCATCTTTTCACTATAATATACCAATTCTTAAGCTTATGTATGAAGGCAAGTTTCATTCCCGTATGTCTTATGGAATCATTTTCTGGGGGGATGGTCCAGATTACCAAATGCACAGAATTTTTGTTGTTCAAAGAAAGGCTATACGATCTATTTTTAATATTAACTCTAGAAATAGCTACAAACGGATTTTCAGAGAACATAATTTTTTGAGCCTTTATGGTACGTATATTTTCTCTGTTCTCTGTTTTGTTTGTCGTAATCGAGATCTTTTTGCCTCAGAAGGTAGTCGTGCGCACAATTATCCCCCTCGTCAAAAAGATTTGCTTTTTTTGCCGAAGCATAATCTAAGCTGATATTAACATAGTCTTTTTTACGCTGGGTGCACATTATTTAATCTGAGCTAAAAAAGATTAGATCACTACGAACTTTTCGAAGAAAGCTAAAATTTCCTGTTATAGAGTGCTGTCCTTATTCAATCAGTGAATTTGTTGAATTTCTTAGGGAGATCTGATGCTCAAATAACAACTTTAATAATATATGTATTTCTTTTATCCTATGTTATTTCGTCCTATCATATTTTAATCATAATTATATTTTTAGGATACATATATCTGTATATTTTCACCTAACAGTAATTGTTTATTTTTGTTTTTATTATGTGTTTTCAGTGTACAAAGTATGTATATATATTCATTTACGCATTGTAATGATTTTTGTATTTATTTTAGATGCATTACCTATTGTTTTGAAGTTTTTGACGTGAATAACTTGTAAAATAAGTATATAATTTATCTTGTTATTCTAATAAAATTCTATTCTATTCTATTCTACAAAATGAGACAAATAAATGGAGCAAAGGCTAACAGTTCCCTCAGTTTATGCAAAATCGTGCTTATCATGTGGGAATTAAACGGACACCGTATAAAAAATATTTGGTGTAGAATTAAATGTTGGTTTAGCAAAAGAAATTCATTAATATATGAAGACGATTTAAACAAAGTTTTTCAAAACATAAAAAATGATTCGGAAAAGCCTGAAATTGAAAATAGAAATGAAGGAAATCTCTCTAATGAACTTCCTAATCAGATTCTCTGCATCTAATCAGAAATATCTGATAAAGACGCAAATGAAAGGAAGCAAATACATAAATATGTGTTGTGTCTTGGAAAAAAATTGATAAACAATGAAAGCCAGAATCCCAGAGAAAGTTAGCCTCAACAAGCTAAGATAATAAAATTATTTCAGACCAAAAAATACTGGCGACAGTTGCTTCAGGAGTTTGTAACAGTTCCTGACGTAGATCGTGGACGTCGAGGTCTTAGGTCCATACTTGCCGTTATACTAAACATAACTACCTATAATTTTTACAATATGGGCACCAGGAATGGTATATTCAAATAATTACGATGGTAAATGTATTTCTTCTGAAGAAGTCGTCCCAAAGAAATTTCTTACGAACTTGGATAACAGCACAGTCAACCGGGACTGGACAAGGCTTCAAGAAACGTTTTTGTTCAAAGAAATGGATACAAATAAATATTTCTGCAAGAAAAATAATGCATTGAGCAACTGCAAATATCATAACAGTGGTCCGTACTCAAATAAATATGATAACGCTCACAATACTACTTTATCGTTTCTTAGTATATGAGAAAAACTCATGTTAGAATGTATTTTATATTTCAGTGTATTATGCCACTTATTTAATATTGCTATTTGTTTCATTTTTCTGCTATGTAAATATAAATCATTTTTTCATCATTGTTTTTTTGATTCTGACTTATTCAATTCTTATATAGTATATTTTATTATTATATACTTTTGGAAGTATTACATCGTTAAGTTATAAATTCACTAGATAATCAATACAGTAACTTTTTACAGTGACAAATGATAAAAGTATTCAATATTTTAACTTTTTTGAGTCGTTGTATATGTTAACTAATTCTTCCATAAAATCGACTTAGTAAGCCGCCCTGTGTAGAAAAATAAATTCCCACGAAGTGGACCTGTGTTTTTAAAAAGTTTAATTAAAAGATCGTAGTGTTTTTGATTCAATTTATTTCTTAAAATACAATATTAAATAAGTAGTTGCTAATTACTTACTGCGTTATATATATAATAATATGCACAAGCTTCAACATATATTAGTTATATTCATTAATTATTTCATATATCTTTTATTATTCAAATTATTTTGTTTATTTATTATTTTATTATTCAAGTGAACTCATCATCTGAAAGCATAATTTTATGTTTCATCTGATTTGTAAAAGTGCACCATGGCAATAAAAGATATCTTTATATTCTAAAAGAAGACTTTCAATAGCTTGCCGTTCTTCGTCCAAATTTTGAAATTGTATGTTTTCTAAACTTTCATAATAACATTCATTAAGATGATCAACTGACATTCTCTCATCATCTATATAATTTAACTGCTGTTACTTCTGCTGAAGTAACAGGTTCTAATTTAATTGGAAAGTTTATCACGAATTCAATATCTTTTTCAGAACAATCAGGTTGAACATTTTCATAATATTCAGTATCATTATTTTATTCATACATTTCTGGATCAGTTATATAATTTTCTGGGTAATAGTCTGGATTAAAAGTTTCGCAATTTTCATGTTTATAATCATTTAGAGATGGTAATGGATGTTGATGAACATCTAGCGCATTAGATTGAATTTAATTAGTGTACATGTTATTTTCAGGTTTGATGGATCAAGTTTTGGAAATGTCCATAGATATTGGTTTATAGCTCGGTTTACAGTTAGGGTTGGGTTTGAACACATTTTGAGTTCCCGATGTAGAGGGTTGAGGTTGATATTGTGATTGATTTTGTTTACTGTCATATCTTGGTTGGTTTTGGCTCTGATTTTGTTTAAAATAATTAGAATAGCCAAAATTTTGTTGGGGTACATTGCGTTGTACATTAGAATAATTTCCATTACTTCTTGGTTGATTTGAAAAATTATTTCTGAACGGATTACTATTAGAATTACTTCCAAAATTATTTCTCGGTGGCGAATAATAGTTTAAACCTTTATGATCTCTCACAGTACTTGCAGGAAACGCTAGCGATCTCATTTGATTGTTAGTATTTAAATATTTTTGAAACTATTATTACTTTGGGGAAATTATTTCGAGGAAAATTTAGTAAAAATTTCATTTGTTTTACACCGTATTGAAAATTTTCTTCTTCAAGTGCTAAGCTCATAGCTTGTTCGATGTGTTCGCGTTTTTGTATTCTAATTGCTAAAGCTAGTTGACCAGAAAGCCATGCAAAAGTGATTGTAAAGCCATCTTGTCATAAATATTAATTTTAGCATTAGGAATAGCTTCATCAGCAATTGTTAACCTGAGTTTAGTTTGTAAAAGACTTCGGTAATATTGGATTTGCATACCGAAATGTTAAGCTGATTCTTTAGAATCCTGTCTTAGTAACATTAAATCTCTTACTAAGCAATTTTCATCGCACTAATCTGCAAAATATTGATGTAGGAAAATTTTAATTCGCGTCCACGAATTTGTATCGTCCCTAGAGCCAATTAAATTTTGCGCCCTACCTGTAAGTTTACTGATAATAATTTGTAGGGCCCATTGGTTTCAAGAACTATTTTCATTTGTCGTGTCATAAAAAGTATTTATTAAATTTTCACACGCCCCTATAAGTAGAGGTACACATTTTGATTGCCATCAAAAGATGGTATAGTATTCACATGTAATTTTTTCATTGTCATTGTCAATTAGTCATTTTTATCTTTCATATACCATATAGGTATGTAATACCTATAGGTATATGAAAGATATAGGATTCATGTTTTCAAATATATTTCTATTTCATCTTAGTACATCTCTTGTATTGAAATTACTGCAATACGTTAATACGCAGTTCAAACGAGGGGTCATAAAGATAAATTTTTCATATAAAAAATATTTTGTAAAAAAATTGATTCTTGTCCAAAAAATTAAAAGAAGGGTTGATTTTTCGGTGCCTGTTAGTATATACGTACCTCTGTATGTTCAAGAATTTCTCCTTCCTTATGGGAGCGATCTGGATGAAATTTGGTATGCAGGTGTAGACTATGAGCCCGCAGAACCATTGTTTTCATTTTCATGAATCCAGTATGGCGGACAGGTGCCATCTTTTTGTTCAGAAATTTCATACTCAAACTAGGAGATTGAAAATTTGAATACATATAGCGCCTTGTATTATGCGTCGAACAAAAAAATTCCGATGTTGCCCAATTGTGTAGGCAACAGCGGTGTTGCCACGTTTGAAGCTTAAAAAACTATCGGAAACATCTCAAGAAAGATAAAAGATAGGACAAAAACTTTATTGTACTGGAAACATAAAGGTCCGTCGATTTTGTTTGAAATACGTTTCTCCAAAATCACAATTTAACATATATACAGAGTTTTAATTTGCTTACCTTAGGGTCCATGTTCTCAAAAAGTTCTCAACATTGTGTTTTAAATTTCTTGTGTCGAAAATCCTTTAATAGTTAAACGATTAAGCGAGTTTAAAAAAACTCGCACGTCATAGCACCGGAGTAATTCGACCTTGAAACAAGTGTACTACCCTAAATATCTCGGTAGCTATGAATGCTAGAAAATGAAACTTAAGGAACGCATGTAAGACCAGGGAGCCTCAAGAAAGATCTCTGGCCACTAGCTACAGTTATTGTATAGGCAACGTTAAAAGAATTCTAAGCGCAATGGCTGTATTTGGTCCAAAGTGTTACTTTTTATGAACTCTTGGGCGCAAAATTTTCGTGCATTTCCTTTAACAAGTGAATGTTGTACAGAAAGGAAAAATATGTATGATGTTCACTGATTTACGAAAAACGTAAATCAAGGGAATTGATTCTGCATTCCAAAGTGTAGAAAAAAAAATTATTTTATACTTTCCTTTTGCGTCCGTTATGGGCTCGTGAGAGCTTTGATAAACAAATTGTTTTTTTTTAGATCTTGCCCGACATCTAATTGTATTTCTAAAACTTGCCTCAGTGTCAATCTCGTTTGCTATTTCTGAGCATCTATAAGTAATTGACTAAAAAGCGCATCAGACCGACAATTCCGAAAAAAAAAAATTTATTGCCTTAAGCAAATCTATTGCCAGAGATAAATCAAAGTCTTTGCGTTGCATATGTTTACTGACAAGATTAATTCAGTTTAAAATCTCGTACCAAATTATGACTGCACACAGAAATTTGAATTGTTTGAGTTGATTCTACAAACCAGATGCTTCTTCTCGTGCAGAAGCATCCATTTCTGAATCATTGTATATACAATATAATGTATCAAAAATTTTCCCTATTTGATATCTTAGTAGATTTATGGCGTCTATTTGACACTCCCACTCGCACTCAGTGATTACAATATTAAACCATTGACGTGCTTTAAAAAGATCGCCGCATCGCAAAGTGGATGCTGCAAAATATACATAAATGTTTTGAACCGCCTTAAAAAAGTTGCTGCATCTTAGGAAGACTTCGCCATATCATTCACCACCAGATTCAAAGAATGGCTACTGCATGATACGTAAAAAACTCTAGGATTCATTTTTTAAAATTCTTGTTTGAAGTCCAACACGAGCAATTATCGTAGCCTCGTAGCCTTGAGACAGACCGCAGACGCAGACAAAACACATTTCATTTCGGCTTCTGTAATTAGTTTGCTTCCAAGAAAACAAACAAGCACTGTTCGTTTAAGAATCTAAAATTGATTAGAGAAAAATTTCTTTCGAAGGTATCCACAAAACGAACCAATCGTGCGTCATGAGGAGGGTGACGAGGTGCTCATCCGCGCACACCCTCGAACGGACACATTTCGTTTCGCCGGATTTCAGCCCAAATGGCTCGGGCCATATACTATGCGGAACTTGTTCGATAATTCCGTCTACCTCGTGGAAAAGGACAATCAGGTAGTGCGTGTCCACGAGGATGACGTTCGGCCTGCTCCACCAGCAGCTCCACCGCCTAGCGACTCACCACCATCCACACCAGAACCTCATCCAGATCATATCTAGTAGAGATATATCTGACTCCCTACGCACTCTGCCCCAAAAATTTTTTTTAGCGTTGTTTGGTCAGCCGGCGTTCAGTCAAGGGGGGGATTATTACGGCCCTAAGGCCTACCTCGATGACGACTGAATGCCGCATGCCATCCAACGCACTGATGAGTGGCGATATTGTTAGAATTTTCTTATTGAACCGTTAGTTAATGGAAATCCATAGTAATTCAAAAAACGAAAAGTTTCTTTAGGAATCATATCGTGTGTGTTGTTTTTTAAATTAGTGGATAATATTATGTTTCACTTGCAATATTGATTTTTTGATGTTCAGCATACATTTTTTATTCACTATTTTCAGATTGAAAGTACCTAAAGAACGAAATCGAGGTATAAGGGGAAATTGGAGTGAAGAAAATATGCAACATACTATTACTGCAGTTAGAAATAGTATGTCCAAAACCTCAGCAAGTAAACAGTTTTCAGTGCCTCGTGGAATGCTGAGGGATTATTTACGAGAAAATCTATAATTAAAATGTGGTATGGGTCGTAAATCTTTTCTCAAGACAGAACAAGAACAAGAATTATCCTCACGAATTATTCGATTGGCAGAAGTGGGATATCCGCTAACTTCCAATGTATTACGTAGATGCGTTTTCAATTTTTGCGATGCAAAATCTATAAACCACCCGTTTAATAAAGGAAGCTAAATGGCAGGGCTTTTCTGGATTAGAGGATTTTTCAAGCGCAATCCTCAAATTAAAAAGTGGAATGCTCAGAGCATGAATCCTGCCAGGGCTCAAAAACTAAAAAAGTTTATAGTGAATGATCATTTTGCAAAACTGCGTAAAATTCTAATATTTAACCTTGATTATGGATAAACCTCAGTGCATCTATAATATGGACGAGATAGGTTATCATTTAGCCGTCCACCACCAACAAGTTGTTCTTGCAAAGAAGGGCGCGAAACGAGTTCATCTGGTAGCATATGAACATGGGCAAAATGTCATAATAGTCTCTTGTGGAAACGCTATGAGTTCTGCAGTACCTCCGTTAATATTATTCAAGGCGAAACGAATGAGACAAGAATGTGCTGATTCTTTACCAACATGAAGCATTGCCTTAGTGACAGCTAAGGGCAGTATGACCATTAAAATCTTCAAGCTATGGCTCCAACATTTTGCAAAATACAAAGCTCCTGGATCATGCCTCTTAATTTTGGATGATACTAAGTCATTTGGACCACTCAATTGTCACTCGCGGCGAAGAGCTAGGAATCACCTTATACTGCTTACCAAGAAATACGTCCAATGAGCCCCAACCAATGGACAATGCAGTCTTCCGCTCTCTTGAGCATTATTGGGATGATGAAGTTCTCAAATACTGGTCCAATTATAGAGACTGTTCTCAAACAAAGTTTTGACATAATTTTTTCTGTCTGTCGTTTGGGACAAGTCCATGACGCCCTCTAATATAAAATCTGGGTTTTCGGCAACTAATATCTTCCCGTTTATCTTGACACTCAAATAGAGCGACCTGCTGCAAATACAGACACGACACCGTCTCCAGGTCTATCAATTACATCTAAAGTAATAATTAAGAATAAGTTGCCCAACCCTTCTAGAAAGACAATTAAGCGTCAATTACAACAATCTACTGACAGTGGTGATTCTGAGGATGACAACTTTGAGATGTCTGACAGAGATAAAACCTCCGAGAGCAATGACGAGGACGGTATTTCCTTTACCGATATGCTCAATACATCAACAATGACACAAAAGTTCAATAAAAGATGCAAAATACCAGCAAGAAACAGTGGAGCATAAATTGTTATGAAAGACCTTCTTAATGTTGCAAGGGCAAGACTTATAATCTAATGGTCCCAACTTCAAACAAAAAAGCACCCAAGAAAAAGATTCCGAGCCAAAAGAAAACGGAAAATAGGTTTTGCAAAGCATATCAAGAGGATAAAATTGCTGTTATGTGCCTTTGTGTCATGTGCCAATCTTATTTACACGAAGCCTGCCTAGACTCGACAGGGGAAGATCAAATGGATGAATTTATTTGCCCATATTGTTCTTGAATTCAGTTTTTGCATTTTTGTCTTTAAGGCTTCAATAAACAGTATTTACCAAAACTCAAGTCTCTTTTTTTCTCAAGTCTCAATATCGCCAATTCGCAAAAGTTAAAAAAATTAACAAAGCCCCTCTGTGTACTTGAGAGATCGCCAAATAATTTTAAACTCTTTGTATATGGTCTGGACAATCTACTTCATATATATTTTGCTTAAAAGGATGTTTCATCTTCAGTAAAAAGGAACTAAAATCTTAACATGGCGATATTGTATATACCTACCTTATATATTTGGTTTTCTTTGTGTCAAATTGCCGCCCATAGCAATCTGCTGTTCTAGGCAATTGCCCAGTTTGTCCATACCTGTATCGGCCCCTGTACAGAAAAAGTCTATTGTATTGTCGAAATCCATGTTTACCGACGCTATGTAGTTAATTGTTTGGCTATGTAGTAGTCTATGTAGTTAATTGTTTTCAGTCTTAAACACCGACTATTTTTCTATTTTTCATATTTGCGTAATGATGGTACAACATTTTCGAAAACTTATTTTGTGAATTGAATTGCATCGTTCTTTCTTAATCGTGAAGTTAACGCATAGGGACCGCAGGGAATAATAATAGTATTATTATTCCAACTTGATTGAACGGAAAGGGGGTCACAATTTGTGATCCCATTTAATTCGTATTAATTATAATTTAACCCTTGCTGAGCTTCAGTAAAAATTAAAATTGCCTTCCATTTTTGCCATTTTTTCCAAATTGCCTTCCATTTTTAGACTTCCATGTACACGTGGTAATTATGTGATTTATCTAACATCTATAACCTATATTGAGCCTCAATAAAAGATTATCAGGGATCAGATTTCAGTAACGTCGTTTATAGTTTTTAAAACATGTATGGCCACACAATAATTACATGATATTAAATTTTACTAACATTTGTGTATGGTTTGTTCCAAAACCTTTCGACATAACTTAGGTCCTTTACAAATACAAACAAGGGCCGAAGTTCATAAACAAGTAAAATGATATGTTAGTTCATAAATATGATTTAAACTATATGTGTCATTTGTACCGAAACAATTATTCAAGGGTATACCCAGCAATAAAGACCTTCACCCATCCGACTTTCATTAGATATGTCCGCAATTGTCAAAATATTTGCGCTTCATTATCATCAGATAGTACAGGAAAAGTGCGAAAATGATATAAGTAATGTGCTGCTAAATGTAGATCAGGTACATTTCAATAAAATCTTTAATGTTTTTTAAACGTTTTTATAAAAAAAAAAAAATGAATGCCTGGCTATTATAAAAAATATATTTGATATTGTCATATTGTAACGAATATAAATGAAATCATTTCAATACTCATAAGTCATCTAAAATATTCAGCGCAGCTAAATTGTATACACGTTTTAGTTCTTTAACCATTATTTTCTATAAATCTGGTTACTTGTGTAAGTAAAATATTTTGTACTTCTACATATTTATGTTGTCATCTTAACTTGAATTTGCCTTGCATATAAATTTTAACGATAGAAAAAGAAGAGCATTCTATTTCAAATCAAACATTATTTTATTTCGATGATCAGTTTTGATTGACGCGAATAATACATTTCCCAGCATACAGTTAGCAAACAAAACTAACTCAAATCCAAGTGGGTGTAAGAAAGACTAGATAATAAATTGTTGATAGTACATTAAAAGGCGTTCAGTTGTTAGTAATATAATAAAATGATAAAGCTATTGTATTCAAATTTTGGGGATGACCGTGTCGTAGATAAAGACAAGGCGCATCTTCAAATAAAGAATAGACTATCTGCTGTTTTAACTACAGTGTGTGTAAAACTATTCCGAAATATGAGAGAAACTATACATATCGTAATCAAATGATTTATCTAACATGTTTAAATCTCAATTAAAGATTTTCAGGGTTTATCTAACTTTTATGTACTATCATTGTAATGACGTCGTTTTTTCAAAAATATTTAAAGCGCTATCGTTTACTGAATTATAATTAACTGCAATATGAAGTACATATCTTGCATAGAAGACAAAATGTTTCAAAATAGAAAATCTGAAAGTTTATGTGAATACGATTATAGCAGATACGGTGGTGGGGTGAGATATTTAGGCACGTTTCATACATTGTGTGGCAGATGGTTATATCAACCAGTCGATAAATCTGAATGGGCGCTCATGGATAATGAGTATGAATTAGCAAAAGAAGATGAACAATATCGAAAAGATAATATAGATTTTTTTAATGATGTAATAAACGAGTATAATACGTGGGTAAATACAATATTTTTCTATTTCGAAGAATTAGAAGATTTTTATAAGTAATTTTATTGCGTAAGAAATATTTACATAAACAGTGTCGAAAATTATAGTTGTTTCATTCATTCTATAATTTGGTATAGTTAACATAAAATTCAGTAGATAATCTATAGAGTAACTTGTGAAAGTGACAAATGATAAAATTATATTGCATTTTAACTTTTCGTTGTCGTTATTCAATATATTAACTAGTTATTCCATGAACTATCGAAGTTCTACACTTAGGGTGTCTGTCGGACATTACAGTTTATGCTTATGAACAAATATCGTGCTAATAAGCTAGAGAATATTTTTCTAAACACATTATTAGAATAAACTTATGTGAAAAGTCCGTGAATCTCAGACGGACTAAATATTCTCGCGGACCAGAGCCGGTCGTCGGACCACAGGTTGAACTAAATTATTTCACGCATGATCTCGGACTACCAAATTGTGTGGGAGGCATGTAGAATGCATACGTAGTACGATTGGCGTTCCTTTGATTCGTGCTAAGTTTTCCATGCTGATGTTCCTGTCAATTCTAGGATTGACGGAATAGTTAGGAGGATAAGTTAACATCCCACACGTTATGAGAATGAGGTCGGATGAAGAATGTTGGCCAAATGCACAACATTGCCTGAGACCAGCTTTAGAGTGCGCGCACATTAAAGACAGGCAAGTGTTCTCACTGTCGGCATATTCAGGAGCTCGAGCTGATGAAGACGGAGAGTACGAATAGAAGTATTATATGTGTATAGCAAGTGCCACAGAAAAGTCTTCAAGCAAAGATGATGAGTTTTTTCTGATGGCAAATTGTTATAACAACGGTTGTATAGTAGATAAAGTTGTTCGTAATAAATTTTGTAGTAATTGGATGTAGAAGCCAAAAGTTGCACATATATTTGCAAAAATTAGTTTATTTAAATATATTGAATTTCGATATTAACAATTTTGTGTTAAAGCAATCGAAACACAATATATTAAACCAAATATATTGAATTTCGAAATCGTTAAACCAATTATTGTACAGTGCAGTTAGCATTATAAATAATTAGAAAATATGAATCATTGTACTTAACTAGGTTAAGATAAAGAAACAAATTTCAGAAAGTAGAAATCTGATGAGTAGGATAAATTTTGAATATGAACTTTTGTTATAATTGAATTATGTCATTTAAAATCATTATTTTAAAATGTAATCATAATAAAGAGTATAGCGTTTCCTTTTAGCATTTATTAACACTGTGGTAAAGTTTGTGTCTGCTACAGCTATGGCCGCAGTGAGAGGCAGTTAACCGTAGTTACACAAATGATTAAAGAAAATTATTTAGTTTGACTTACCTTTAAATTTCTGAACCCTTAATTTTTTCTACTCATTGCGCAAGTCGAACTTAATATTTTCAATGTATTTAAAAATAAAATATTATTTCAAAATAATATTAAGAAAAATATAATTATTAATTAATTCAATTTATATAGATAAATATTTAAAAGAAAACAAGAGAATGACACCGCGTATTTTGTAGTCGAACTTAAGGAGAAATTGTGAGATACACAAGACACCATAGTTACTAAATGTAAATCAGAAAAACAACTTAATCTCTATTAACAAAAACTTAACAACATATACAGATTATAACAAGCATAACGTGCATAATTAGAAAATAGAAAAATCACACGTTTTGTGTGTCGTAAATTATCAGACATCATAACGTTCAGATATTTTGAAAATAGACATTTTTTGCCATCTGGATTTGCTCCATGTTCCATTTTGTATTAATTAGTGCGTATACATAAAACGTGTGTATAATATAAACAATTTATAATATATATCAATGCATTCTCTACCTGCTGATTAGGTAAATATTAAGTTACATACTGTGATAATAAAAACAATATTTTGAAATTTGATCGTGACCTAGAGACTAAATGTATTTATTTCTATAATATTTTGCCTTCGCGTATGCGATCGTATTCCATACAACACCATTAGCTGATTAATCCGTTTGTTCATGCATAATTGTTCCTAAATAAAACAAATTAAAATTTAATTAAACGAGGACACTTTAAAAATATTTTATATATTTTCAGTTCAGTTTGACTAAACAATTTAAGCAATAAGATAAGGCTTTTCATCATGTAACATATTTTTAACTCGGTCTTTAATTAAATTCCTAAAATCTTATATCTGTTCAAATCTGTTCAATAAATCATTATTTCTTTTGTATCAAGTCGTTTAAATTATCGCCAAGTTCTGAGTTCTAAGTTTTTAATTTTAACTCAATAAAGTAAATTTAACTAATTTTTTTTATAAAAATTTCTTGTTTCTTTCTTTCAACCCCAATTATTTTCAGTAGTTAAATAATAAGTAAGCCGCAGTTCCCCTACATACCACAATCTGTTCCTAGAATTAAAAAACCACATGATCGTTTTTTTGTTCTTTTAATTTTATGAGAATGGAGATAGAGTCATTGAACTATATTTCGAATAAAGTGGAGGATTGGCTAGAGAATCAATGGTGCAACCTTCACAAACGCCTATTTCACCAGAAGAAAAACTTGTCATCACTTTATGGTAAGCAAATGATAACTAACTACAATGATATATTAATATATTATATAAAATACACAGGGAGAGATTGCAGAAACGATGAATTTTGCATAGATGGACATAAAATTGAAAGGGTGAGGAAGTTCAGATATTTGGGATTTGTGCTGTCGCAAAATGGGAGGTATAAGGACCATATAGAAATGGTGACAAAAAAGGTGAGAGCGGCGATGGAGAGAATGAGAATGATATGGGAGAGGGAATTTGGGGCATCTGTGAAAATGAGAAATAGGATAATGTATGTATGTTTGAATGGCATTGTAATGTATGGAGCTGAAGTATGTGCGGTTAAAGAAAGTGAGATGATGGAGAGAGTACAGATAAATTGTATGAAAAGAATGTTAGGACTAGATAGGAATACGCCTAATGGTATTGTGTTGCAGGAAGTAGGAAAATATAACATATGGTTTAGCGGTGTGAAAAAATGATGAATTTTGAGCGGAAAGTCCTGAGTGATGAAAGGTTATGTACAGATTATGTAAAGAAGTGTACATGGATGGAATGATGAAAGAAAGAAAGGATGAATGTGTGAATGAATGGAT
>WYDF02294846.1:0-16001 GCA_009867245.2 Adranes taylori | reverse complement strand
TTATAAAAACCACCAATTGATTGACTTAGAAAGGGCGGCAAATTGGAGACCGCCCCGGGCGGCAAAAGTTCTAGGTATGCCACTGTACCTACGAATTAACTTTTGCCAAATACGTGCAATATGGAGATTGGAACAGTTTGTGATAGTTATCAAAAATAAAAATAACATATACGATAAATGGTATATTTATAAATATAAATGGTGTGTTTCTGGTTTTAAACGTTGAAATTAGATGTAAATTATGTTTTAGAATGAATATACTTTAAAACATTTACCAGGGTAGTAGTAGTCCCAGATGTACTCGACCTAACAAAGAAATCGTATCTTTATTTTTCTACACAGTCTCCTTTTAGCTCAATACACTTTACTCAGCGATGTTCAATAGCTTCGATACCCTGTTTATAGTGAGAATCGTCGAGGTTCTCACAGTAGCAATGAACCACAGACTCCACTTCTTCTGCATTGCTAACAATCTTACCACCGAGCAAGTTTTGAAACAGAAAATAATTCAATGGAGCTAAATCTGGCGAATAGGAAGCATATATTCGCAATAACGCATATGTAAACTGGTGCATTGTCTGGATGTTTTTTCTAGATTTCATTAGTCAAACGCTGCAACACATTCCTATAATACTTTGAAAGTTTTTCCTTTCTACTAGTAATCAATGAAAATTATCTCACGCTCATCCCAAAAACTGCCACCTGCCGATGGAACTGCCTTCACCTCCTTTGAAGTCGATTCTCCCCTTTCAGTCTATTGCTTCGATTGTTCCTTTGTCTCAGGTATGAAGTGACAACAGGTGCTACGAACCACAGCACAAAGAAAGGAAATATCTGGATTGCAATTACGTGCAAGAGCACTAGAGTTTACAGCATATACGCGTCACCCAATGAACCAAAAGAAAACTTCCTCACAATATTAAAAGAATTAGAACAAAACGTAAGAAGAAACGAGGACCTAGGTATATTCAGTAGCGGAGACTTTAAGGCGAAAGCCCGAGATTGGGGAGAAACGCTTACTGATGGAAAAGGGGTAGAACTTTTGTAAGGAACAATAACAACTCTATGCAACGCTAAGATAGCAATAAGCATCTCAGAATGGGAAGTGCAGGACAATAAAGAAACTGGAAGTGGCCATCAATACGTTAGATACATGATAAATCTGGAGAATATGAACAAAGTTAGAGAGGTTAAACGAAAAGCCAAATGGAACATGAACAAGCTTAGGGCTAAGGATTTCATAACAGCAATAAAAGAGAAGGATGAAATCTTTCAGTGCTCTAAAGATCTAGAACAAACAGGAAAGAGGTGATTAACTACGCGTGCAGTAAAACTATGCCAAAATCTAAGAGCCAACAAAACAAAAAGAGACATATTGGTGGAGAGAATGTCTTGCTTAACTTCGACAAACCTGCTCAAAAACTAGAGAATCTTTCCAAAGAAAGATTCGAAAATGAGGTCGGGCATGATGAGTAACACAATAAAGATGTCAGTAACGCAATAAAGGCAAGCAAACAAAAAGCATGGAAAAAACTACTAGATGAGGTGCAAGAAGATCTATGGGGTCTTCCCTATAAAATCGTAATATTAAGTTTGTGGGAAGTACCATTTATCCAGAATTAAACATTCCAGGTAAACTGAACTAAATAGTAGACTTCCTATCCCATTGAAAGCCAAAAAGGTAGTAGGTAAAATAGAGCCAGGCCCTAAACAACTCACTATGGATGAACTAAGCCATACAATAAAAAGATTGAAGCCTAAGAAAACCCTAGGGCTGGATGCGTTTCAAATGCAACCATCACACTTGTAGCTAAGCACGCATCCAATAAATTAATAAGAACAATGAATACAGTATGGACAGCAGCAACACTAGTAGTAATTAGAAAGCCCAAGAAACTCGAGAGTGGTCCGCATGGATGCAGACCTTTTTCGCTATTAAGCGAGATAGGGAAAGTATTTGAAAGAATAATATTAAATATACTGACAACGCATATAGAAGAGAACGGTGGACTCTCAGAAAAATAGTACGGTTTCCGAAAAGGAAAATCTACAATGGATGTAGTAGAGGACGCCCTAAAAATCGCAAAGTAAGCAAACAAGGGCGTAATGTGGGAAGAAAAGACGTACATAATGGTAACACTAAGCGTAGGAAACGCCATAACACGGCGAGCTGGCTAAGAATCTTAAAGGTTATAAAATACAAAGACGTTCCACCATATTTAATCTAAATTTGATTAAACTGTCTATCAAACAGATCGATAGAATACTCAGCAGTAGAAGGAAATAAGAAAAAAGTGCTAATTAGACGCGTACCATAAGGCTCTGTGCTAGTTCCGCGGTTATGGAGTATGATCTACAACTAACTTTTGCAACTCGCTCTACCATGCAGCTTAATAGAATTTTCAGATGTCATGGCACTCATAGTAATGCCCGAAAATAAACCCACATTCAAAAGGAACGCGTGGATGGGCAGAAACAAACTCACTCTAGTCCCGGAAAAGACAGAGGCTATACTTCTAACCGGGAGAGGGAAATTGAGATTCCTAAATTAAGGCTTGAAAGTCATGACATAAAGATGCAAAAGAAAATAAACTATCTGGTGGTTACCTTGGACCCTCGACGTACGGCATAGGTGCGGGTGGTGCGGTCTCCAATGGAGCAATGTAGTATTCTCCACCTCCTACGTAAAAAAAGGTGTGTTTCATCTATTGTTAAGAATCGACGCAGAAACTTCGCTCTCGAGCTTCTTCGCCAAACACTCGATTAAAACAATCAGATGACTCTGTTCTTGTTCCACTGTGAGTAATTGCGGCACAGCTTTCTCATGCCAAATTTTTAAGTCAATATGTGATGTACAGCATTTTTTGAAATCTCTATCATGTCATCTATCTTGAGCATTCTCAGTCGACGGTTGTCCAATGCCATTTTCTAGATTTTCCTCACCGTTTCTGGCGTGGTCACTTCAAACGGTCGAATCTCTTCCATGTTCGTCTTCGGCCTCCTTTATACGCTGCCAACCAATATGTTACTGTTGTAAATGAAGGATCACACTCTCCCAGAGTCGGATCTAGCTCTGCTATTTAGAGGGTTTTCCAATGAAAGTACTGTATCACATAACGATGACTTTTTTGCATGTTTACAAATCCACTGGCAACTTCCATTATTGATGGCTGTCAAACAAATACTAAATAACGTATCTTCGTCAAACGTCTGACTTAAACTTTATAAGGATGGTTCTTTCTGCCATAGATATTCTTTTTAAACAACTAAGCCCACTCATGCGTCAGGTGGGGTACTTCAAGGGCTATCCTTGTATTAAACTAAAAAGTTGGTTGATAAAAATATTTGGATTTACGCAGTAATCACATTACCAATAAAACGTACTTAGCAATAAAACGTAGAACAGTGTATGTACAACAGAGTGTAATGTAAAACAGAAAATGTACACGGTCCAAAGTCCACTTTTGTTTAGTACATAGTAACCTCGACGCATTCAGCATTTCTGGTACTTATTTATTTGAATGTATAATATTGGTGAATGCTTTGCTGCTGATCCTCCAAGCCCGAAGCATTCGCCATTCCGCTTACTTATTTGATAAAATGTATTAAGTATAGGTGAATGCTTGGAGTTTGATTCTTGAACACTTTTTTTTATCCTTGTTCGTATATCTATCTAGATCCTTTGTATATCGTCGCGTTGATCTGAATGGAAGCAAACATTTTGAGGTTAAGTTAATATTAATTTAAATATTTTATGATATCAGTAAACTAAACACACTTGCATTCATAGAGTAGATATTGAAAATTTTGGAGCACCGAAAAAGTCAGTGTCCTTTCTATGACGGGTGAAGTTTGTATCCAGTGTCTCCTCTGAGTCCCCAGTCACATGATCGATTTCAAACTGTGTGCATTGGTATTTTTAAAATTAGTTTAAAATTTAGTAAGTAAGTCCTCTTTTGCAATTTAGTCAAATAAAGATTTATTTAGAATAGGGCGAAGAAATAAAATCAATGAATATAAGATTATACATATTTATTTTACAGTTATATTTTACATTACAATACACTTTACACTTGACGGATGAATACTTCCTCATAGGTAAGTAGATAAAAATTCATGTTATCTTTTGAAAAATGAAATCCTTTTTCATCCACGTGCACTACATACTCCATCGATATGAAGTAATTTGTGGCCACGTCAATCTGTAATCTATCAAACAGTGAAAAGCAAACTGTAAACGCTTTGTCTTGTTTTGCAATGGGAACTATGATTTTCGTAAATTACTATGGTACCTGAGTGTTTTCTCCTATTTGAGGTTAAGTAATATTCCTAATGATTTTTTTAGTTTCTTCGCTTATTGCCCTTAGGGTAGTACTGTCGCAATTTGGAAGTTCTGAAATCTTGTTTCGAAGCCACAGTTTTTTTTATTGTTGATCTAACATCGACAACTTTCATAACCCGAGTTATCTATCGATTAGCTCTTGAAATTTGCATTTTTAAAATATCCACACTTGAAATTATGAATGAAACGTTTTTAATGATTCCTTATAACAACTTCTTTATTTAGATCGTGCTAGAAGGGTTTATAATAGGGCATATTTTTCGTCGTTACTTAAGGTCTTCTTCTAAGACTCAAGAACGTTAAATTTTCATAGTTCAAGAATACTGAATCGCCAAAAACATGGCAGCGGGATACCTTGCCACGTGGCGAAAAATTAAAAAATTTTGGGGATTAACTTCTTGCTAAATCCTAGACTGGAAATACCAGTCAACCGCCACATTGACTTTTCGATTAACAGCTGCCAAACTGTCACATGACATCGTCTTGTTTTTTATGAAAAAATTTTTGTAAGGTCTTGGTAGAATTATTTAAACAATAATTTTTCTATACTTGTTTAAATAATTCGCAAAGAATTACACGAAAATAGAACAGCTAAAGCATTCGCCAATATTTTAATATACTCTATACAAAAAGGTAAATGCAACGGTGATTGATTTTAATACATTATATCAAATATATAATCAGAATGGTGAAAGCGCCGGGGTAATAATCTGGTGGAAACCGGTCAGAATGCCCCAATCCCTCTAAAGAAAAATCTCTAGAGCAAAGAAAAACAGGGCATTCTAAATATGTTTTGCTCAGTAAGACCCGACTAATTCAGCATTCCGTTGTTTTTTTTTTGTTAGATGGTGTACGAAATGGCGAATTCTTCAGGCCTCTTGGACTAACGTATGGGTCGGAAAAAATGGGTATGTTATGTTAGTGGCGCATGCACTTTTCTGTTATCTTTTTTATTAGATGATGTACGAAATGGAGAATGCTTTCTGCCTTTGGAACCATCGAATGGGTTGGCAAAAGATGGGTATGTTATATAGTGGCGCATTCACTATTCCATTACCTTTCGATGTACGAGATGGCGAATACTTCGGGCCTTTTGGATCGGCAAAAGATGGGAATGTTATGTTAGTGGCGCATTCACTATCCCCTAACCTTACCTTTTTTGTTAGATAATGCAGGAAATTGCGCATCCTTCGCACCATACTGAGTCGACACGTATCAGTCGACAAAAACTGGCTATGCTAGCGGTGCATTCACCATTTCTCTCACTTAAATGATAAAATGTATTAACATATTTGCGAATACTCGGCACATACCCCGTTTCGGGACCTGCACCCGTAACTGCTTCGGATGCTTGTATATTATCACTGCGTTTAATGTAAACAGACATATTTGAGGTTATACTATTATTTAAAAAAACGCTTGATGTCACTAGATTTGTAGCTAGATTTAAAAATAAAAATACTTTACTATTCTTTAAAAGAATTACAACTTTATAATACTTTTTAAAAATACTGTTTGAAAATACTATACTACTTAAAATTTGTTTATACGCTTATGATTCTATTACAGCCAAATAAATGAAACGCTGTTATAAATGAGTGACATGTGTGACTGACTCCCACTCGCGACGCTGCTAATGGGGAGTCCTAGCGATTATCATAAATGTCGCAAACTAATATCGTATTACAGAATTGACTGTCCTCCGAAAATGTGATTCTCGGCCGACAAGTCAGTTTAACGTGAGACCGCATGCTGGAAATGGTCTTGTACTTCCACCGGTCCACAGTGTATTTACTGAGGGCACGGGTAGCTACGAGTACGTCAGTAGTCCAGGTGATCGTATTCTAGTGGCTAGCTGAAAAAGATTCTTACTGCTAATTAGTGACGTAGCTTTAACGATTGTACAAAATACATCTATTGGTCTTCAAAATACAAACAAAACCAGAAATACAAAATAAATGTCAATTAATCAAATGTCAAATGAAACACTAGCGCATTAATGGCAGTTAGCAAATAATAAATCAAATAATAACTCAATCAATGAATACGAAATATTATATATAAGCGGGGCATGTAAAGCAATGCAAACATGCGGTGATATAATAATAAAACAACAAATATGCGTGAAGCATGTAAAAGTGGGTATAATATAATGGAGAGATGTGAGAGGGGATGGGGAGGTCCATATTATCCCATTGATTCGGGCAATGATAATAGCAGGAATATTAGGAACCACTTTAGTTCAATCAACACCTGGTCTAACAAGGGTCTTAAATTCGCCAATTGACTGTAACTAACCTCGGCTAAGAAGGGTTAGAAACATATACTCGAGTCGTATATGAAATAGGTAAGGTAAAAAAAGAAGCAGAGCTATTGAAAATACATTTAATAGAAGTCTAATGATATATGAAAATGGCGAATACTTCCAAACGCTTAATTATCCGGCGATTGTCGCTGGTTGTTGCTCTGCTTACACCTCCGCTTGGCTGATAGTTGACTGCTGGCTGCTGCTACAGCTGCTGCTGGACATCTTCATTTTCGAGTTTATGAATATGAACTGAAATATTCTATGCAAAATCTTGGTATTTATAGACATGAGCCGTCACACAACTTTAGCTGCGTATACGGTCCAATACTTAGCCAAGCACTCATTATTTACTACTTGATAACTTATTAAAGTGCGGCAACAGCAGTTTAGCGTACAATGGCAAGCCAAGACATGTATCAATCACAATCACTTAAGTCCCCTACTTTTATCTATCAATGCTATAATGCGTTCCTATTATGACACAGCTAATGCGTGAGTAATCGTAGTTACCGCAATCAAAAACGAAGGTGTTGGTGTTATCATTGCGTCTTTCTTCAATTCGTGGAATATAAGCGCGATCATACGTAAGCGCGATCACACATTTATATTGTATTTATGTTTTATCTTATGCACTGATTGCTGTCCAGTGCCGTCTGGTCGCAATTTATTTATTTAATTCATTTTGTGTAACATGCTATGTTACATTTGTTACCAAATTATAAGGTTATGTTTGCGAAATATGTTAAATGAGGCAACCATTTTTCTTATTGCCTTCCAGTTTGTTTTTCTTTAAATATTTGAAATCGTCTAGGTTGAAACTGTTAGCACGTTTCCTCTTCTGTTGCTACGTAGGATACCATAGACATATGTTTTTATTGAAGTTAGTTTCTTGGTTAGTGGAACGAAATTGTCAAAGTTGTAAAGAAAATTCTGACCTTCGACTAAGCAGATTTTATTACTTCAAGCACAACATCTCCACCATGTCTTATTTGACTAGATTCTTCTGAACTTCCTGAGTAAATTTTAATTCTTATAAGCATGAGGTTTGATCACAGAGTTCGCAGAGCTTTACTAAATTGAATTTAATTTAGCTTTGCTATTTATATGATTCTATACATAAACAATGAAATAATTTGAATCAGGAACTTTTAAAACCTGCACCACAATTAACATCTCTGAATCAAAATAATGCGTTGCTTTCCACATACTCTGTAAATACTCTTGAAAAACTATTTTTGTAACATCCATAATCCTAATATTTGCAGTACAACTCTACGATACACTTTGTGTTTGTTTTCGTAGCATATGTCGTATGTGTGAAACTCTCGTCCTCGTGAGACATTTACTACAGTAGCCAATGTCTACATAATGAAAAAGACAAACCTAGAACATAACAATCGAGGTAACTATATTCCGGCCAGTACATAAAGAAACGTAAACATCTAGTTATCGTCCAACTGTTTTTTATTCCCATGAGAAATTGATTTTAACGCTGAGTATAGGGCAAAGTTGCCAAATTTGTACTGCCTCCTAAATTGTACCATGCACAAAAACCTTAAAACCAGCAGATTTCCTATAAGTAATGGAAATAATTAGCATTCTGTTTTTTAGATAAATTGTGGAGGAAGATGCCTAAAGGAAAATATAGACAAGGGTCCGAAAATATTCTTATATTAGCTATAGCAGCTAAGATAGACAGTTCCATGGATTCCAATGAATCTCCCGTGTATACGGAATATAAAAAGCCACTTCCAAAGACATATGGACTAGGACAAAGCAATTAAATCAGTGGGCCGACTCTATGTCTTGATTGCTGTAATGGAAACTGAACTTCAGTGGCACACTATTCAGTTTGAAGAAAGAATGTTTGGCTTAAGGACGTCCCAACTTGCTGATCGCCATAGAATTGGACTTATTCTACACTGATATCGACAAATTCTACTTATTCGACAAATTCTACACTGATAAAACTTTGTAGTTATTTTTCAGTTTGCAACAAAACAAAATATAAGTAGCACAGTAACTACAGTATTACCTAATAACGATGATGAAGAGGAAGATAATATTTTGACTGTACCTAATTATATTTTAAAAGATGATGATGAAGAATCTACGAGACTGAGGAAGATCCATGATACTATGGCAGTTGTCGAACTGCTTTAGAATAACATAGTGAAAAATGGAAAAAACCAACACTTGATTTAAATTTTACACTTGAAAAATCTGACAAAAAGATGCTTTAAGTGATATAATTGATGGAGTTGATAACACGTTCAGTAATAACGAAGATGCCAAGGAATCTACAAAAAACAACGAAAAGCTTGCGAGTGCTGATAACTAGAAAAATTGTGATAATAAAAAGATGACGGAAAAGAGTGTTGAGGATGATGATGATGATGATAAGGAAGTTGCAGATGATGATATTGGAATAGATTCTTGAGTGATGATGGCAATGATGTTGATGAACCAGGAAATAAACGTGATTGGAAGAAAGTGGTATTATTAATTTATGAAAATAAATCAAAATCTCGCTTTGCACCAGCCAGAAGCGACGTATATTGCACGGATTCGGGACTTTTCCCGAGGACAAGTAAATCATTCTTATGATGTTCTTGAACAGACTGTGGATAAATACAAAGTTGACGATACTAAGATGTGTAACGTGACTGAATCTGGTTTCACCACGACACAATAGAAACAATAGAAGAGGTTGTAGCACAAAGAGGAAGAGTCGTTTCAAAACTGGCATTGATAGGAGTGTTACTTTGAGACTCCTACTACCGCCACAGTGCCGCTGGAGTCTACGTTTCATGCACGATCATATTTAAAGGAAAATGCAATGATGCTGGTCTGGGGATAGGGTCATCGACATGCTTTGTAGTTAATATTTCTGACTCCGGTTACATCACAAAAAAAATTAAATGCTCTTATTTTGCCAAAAGACAAGAAATTATAATGCTGTATGTGAGGCATGATGTTGCCTTCCAGGCACTAGATTTTGCCGCACTTGAAATAGATGATTACGTCGTTGTTGTCTTCGAGCCTTCCAATAAGAAGGTCGACTACGTTAGATATTTGTTTTAAATTTTCTTCTAAATTTTTTTAACTCATCGCCCAGTACGACATTCTTGTACAGCATATCGAAAGTCAAGCCAATCGTGGATACACCAACTATCTGTCATCTACAATAATTAAAGAACTTATCAGTGTACTGGGCAAACAATTCCCCAGAAAGTCACTTCGCGAGTTAAGAAAACAAAGTACCACTCTTTGGACTCTACACCCGATGCAGCCCACATTAGCCAACTGACCAATGTATTGAGGTATATGGGGAAATACGGTTTGCAATATCTATGGCAAAGAAAGGTCAAGGGGCTCAAGAGATGTTCAATGCATTGATGGAATTTTGAAGATACATAACCTAGACCTGGTAAACTGCCGCTACAACAAAGCTACGACAAAGCATTTACAATGAATAGTAAGTACAATTGTTTGCAAGCAAAAGTGAGAGAGAAGTACAATCTTGCATCTTCAATTCCTTGTACAGCACACTCTTTATATTTCGTTATATTTCGTTGCTAAAAATGCTATAGAATGTTGCTACACTTTTTTTACTTCCTTGAAAACCTGTTCGTCTTCTTCACAATTTCAACGCATCGGTATCTACTTCCGACTGAGGCTTTGAAATATAATCATTCATGGCTATCAGCAGATTAAGAATATTCAAAATCAGATTAATCATAAACAGATTAAAGTTAATACAGATTAAATCAGCTTGAAGTAGTTATTTACACCACCTTCTGGAATGATATCCTGCAAATAATAGATGCTACTAGTATAATTCTAAAACACGCAAAACTCGAGTGGCGTCACTGACTAGCTTGAAAAACTATGTCGCATTAAAGCGTGGCTCTTTCGACATTAATGAGAAGCACCGCTAAGAGCTGTCTATGTACAGGCTATTTACAGACGAAAACTTAACACAAGCGTCTCAATGTGCGTCTTAACGCATTGGATTATGGCCAAGCGGAAGAAGTACAATTGAGCCACAGAAACTTTTTTCCCTGTAATTGATCAGTTTATCGCTTCTCTATACCAACGTCTGCAAGTATATATACAGATATCAAGCCAATTTAGCTTTCTTAGCCATCTGAAAGAACTGTCTTCAGACGAGCTTCAGGCCGCAGCAAAGCAACTCATCAGGTCTTATCCAGATGATTTGGACATTACATATATTGATTAATTGTGTCTGTTTATAACATTTGCCACCATCATCACAAACGAAAAGCCAAAAGATATCAACACTTAACTTTTCAAGTGCAGACTTAACATTGAGATAGCTTTACGGATATATTTTATTTCGATGGCGTCAAACTGCAGTAGCGGGCGCATCTTATTAAAACCCAAAGTAATTGAGAACCGATTAAGGACATCCATGAAGCAGAAACGACTTGTAAATTTGGCTATCATGAGCATTTAGTCACATGTACGGGAGGCTGAAATATACATAATCACTGAAACAGATAATTTCTTCATTGCAAGCATGTTTTCTGAACACTTGCGAAAAGATATCCATAATAAAAACTTTTGCCAATAAAAATTATATTCAAGAAAAGATTCATTTTACAATTGGCTTATATGTCTAATTTCTGTATATACCACAAAAAAGAAACCACTTGCTTCGCCAGCATAGTCCGTACAGTCTTCGTGCGCCCATTTCTTACACATATCGCACTGTATCAAATCCTCTTGAGTTTCTCCATATACTCAATTGCAGTATAAACACAAAATGATATTGTCTTCAGCTTTTTCCGTTGTCTTCTGCTTCTCTTTATTTTTCTTCTTGGAAGTAAAATTTTCGCCATCCAGTTTTCTCTTAACTTTTTCGATTTTTGATTTTTCTTCTTTATTTATTAATTTATCTTCCAGTTCTTTCTTTCACAGGGTGTTAGTAAGTATTTCAGACTTTCCTGTTTTCAATCTCTTAATTTGAATGAAGACTTCGGTTGTGGCAAGGGAGATTGTCAAATAATGGAACACGAGATGTAGATGGTGCACTTAGGTCTATTTGGTTCCTTGTGTTTTTGATATCGCTTAGGCTTATGTTTGAGTCCATGACATCAGTAGCTCCTGTATCATCGACGGTAGTGTCCGGTAAAAAATCTGATTTCATCTCTGAATTCGAACCACTAGGCATTGATTTTGTTGCTCGAGGAGATCTCGGCATCACTAAATTAGAATCGGCAGTAACCGGATATGACAGTACAACTGATACCTCTACAAAGTCACTCTCGTCACATACATTTGGATTAAGGAATAATGCCTGATTTCTCGAAGGATTTTATAATATTTCTGGATGAAAATGCACCCAAGAACGCTTCGTTAATTATGGGCCCAAGTACATATTCCGTTATTCGTTCTCCGTGGTGGTTGGTCATGTATTTGTTCAGTCTGTTGACGATATACGTTTCAAAAGGACCGAAAACGCCAATATCTGGGGGTTGGAGTCTGTTACTGGTATGGGGCAGAAATGTTAACATTTTCTAGGCAAAAGTTTACTGCCTCCAGTGACTTGTTAATGACTTAGTCGTACACATTTTATGCAATGTCCAACATATTATAGAAATAAATGTGCACCACTCCAACCAGATGGATTAGCAAAACCTCTTGTTCCAGGAAAGGTACCTACAAGTAGTTGTGGATTCATTCAGGTTCTTGGGTAAATTAACATGGGTGGAATAGACGTCCCCCCTAGAAGTGTGATGGTAATGGTACCTAGAAGTGTGATGTTTTGCCCCATTCAGCGGATGTGATTTGTGAAACCATCTATCCCAGCTATGCTGATTGCCTCTGGGGTCCTTAGACTTAAACTTGTCCTTTTCATAAAGGATTGTAGCCAATCCTTTCCTGCCATCTTCCTAGTTGTGTTTAAAGAATGCTGTATTTGATTGGTGACGGCAAGTTGTAATGCCAACTTTCTTATGTCAAATGGAGACATTACATAAAACATTTTCTGCAATTTTACAATGTGCTCTTTCAACTCGTTTTCCATCTCCAAATTAAGAACGGTGCTAAGGCGGCCTTTGGAGTGAACATGTGGCATTTTTTTTTGGTCAATATTGTAACGCAGCGTCTCTCTTTCTGAAAACCATTATATCTGAAAAATAAACATAAACAAATCAATTATTGTAATTTATTAATCTGCCGGGCTAATTCGGCAGGTCTGCTGAACTTACCCGGCATTGCAATATCGGGAAGCAAACTTTCATATAACATTTTGCATCGGACTGTACTCATCAGCCATCATAGCAAACTTGTAAACAAACGACTAACGAAGGTCATAAAAACTGGAAACTACTAGATTTAAAAAGCACTAGGATGAAAAATAAGATATACTAAACAGTACTACTTACATCAGATGGTCCAAAAACACAAAATTCGTGCACTTTTAACAATCTCCGAAGGCATAAAGTTCTAACCTAATTAACGGCCAACTCTATTTGATACTGAATACAGTCGGTAGAGGTGGCGTAAATCAGTGCATATGAGCGAGACACTAGATGACGAACTTGCCCGATATGCCGAAGTTGCCCAACCCTCCTCTACTTTGTGAATTGGAATTCACTGATATCATCAGCGATTTGGCGCACAAAAATCGAGGAAAGTGTCTGGACTGGCATGATTATGTGAGTTGTTAGTTATACCAGTACTTTTTCATGATAAATTAAATAGTTTTAACAGAATTTCTCTGCGTAAATAAATTCAGTATAAACAACTTGTATTAATTTCATTTTGTGTCTTTGCATTATGGGAGAACATGCGACTGGCGACCTTAATATGAGATTGGCGTGACGATGATGAAGATACCCTTTCCTAATTCATGAGACATACTCGACAAGATATTGAGACGCACGATTTCGACTGGTCTGAGCAAAATGTTTGGAAGATGCCACAGAAATTTAATTCGCCTGTTGTCCGAAATATCGACCAAAATTTGGAATTACCTGTAGAACGAGTTTTGCAAATTTTTACTAACGAACTTTTGGAAATTATCACCTCTCAAAAAATCGCTATGCTACACAAACACACTACTGAGGAGATAAAAAATTTCTTGCAATCAATATGCTAATGGACGTAAAAAATTCCCTCCTGAGCTGTGGTGATGATTTACGTGATAATTACATAGGTTCTCAAATGTCACGGAATCAATTCTAGTGGATTTTAGGACATCTGAAATTTAACAATAATTTGTTGCAATCTAAAAATAGAGAGCTCGGATTTGATAAGTAATATAAGATGCGTCCCTTCTTGAACAAATTGCAAAAATAAGTTTTGGAATGCTGGACCCAAATGAAAATCAGGCAATTGACGAATCGATGGTACGGTTCAAGGGAAGAAGCACTTTTCGCCAATATATGTAACAACAACCAATCAAAAGAGAATATAAGGTTTGGCTGCGCCCTGATGCAACCGTATATGTCTGTGAATTTCAAATTTATGGTGGTAAAGTGTACGATTTTATAGAAAACGTTGTGACTGCAAAAGTAGTAAAAGACCTCACATACTTGCAATTATTTCAATTATGACATTTGTCGAAGGGATTTGCTTAATAAAAACATATATGCTAGTGAAACAGCTCGCAAAGGGAGACAGCTCTAGCTTGCTTTCCAAATCATAGAAAACAAAAAGTGTATCATTCAATTCTGGTGAACCATAATCAATAGGCATAAAACACAAATGGTCTTCTTGTTGAAATTTCTTACAGAATTTACAGAAAATCTCGTTACATATATGCTCCTTATTAGTTTTGTATGCCTTAAAGCACTCTTTACAACACTTGATATTGTCACATAGTGAGGTGCTATTAGATGATGTGCTTTTATGATATTCAAAGCATATGCAATCGAAAATTTCGATTGCATATGCTTTGAAAATTTCGATTGCATTCATCACAATGAATGTTATCCTGAGGTGTACATGGCGGAGATTGTTGGCAACATGAGCATGTAGTTCCACATCTTTGTTTATCCTTTACGTTGTATGGTACATGGCAATGTTCGCAATAGTATCCACAGTAGAAGGCAGAAGTTAATGATGTAATTACATTGTAGTGATTGTTATGATAAATTAAATTGATCTTCTTTTCTGCAGTTGGTCCTTTAACATAACATCTCTACCTTTCCTTCCATAATTATATAAAGTAATCTGGTAATCGCTTAGATGCTGTTGTAGTTCCTGTAGTTCAATAATACCGGCACCTGCTTCGGGTATTGTTACAACTGCACCTTTCAATAACAGCTGAGCTCTTTGTGACGGGATGACTCATGTGGTTGGTGGTGCTGGCTTCAGCTGGTGGTGGTGCGGTTGGTGGTGCTGGCGATGCATTCAGTATGAAAATCAAAATTGTTGAATACTGTACAAACGACGTAAACATATTGATGATGGCCTGTCTAAAGTTTAGACAAATGTTTTTTAATGAATGCAATGTATGTCCTTTCACAGATGCTTGTACGATTGCGTCAGCTAGTAATAAAGTATACAGACGGAATTGTTTAAAGTCAGACAATATAGGCATAATACTGAACAATGGTTATAGATGGCGCGATAATCTATCAAAAGGTAAGTCAACCGCAAGGTAAGTCAAAAATGCTACGCGGTAAATGTAAATGGAAAATGACAAATCATAATCTGGTAGGAACTGAATTGATGAACAAAAAAACCCGTTCTTTTTTTAAACTATTTTCACAATCCAGTAGATAGGGCTTTATATACTGTGACCATATGAACACACTAGACGGAGAAGGTACAAAATGGGAAAAAAATATATTTAATAATTTCTTTGTATTGTACATAAAAATATATGTTACAAAAAAAAACATTTACTAACACTTAAAAGTATAAAATTCAATAAAACGATTAGCACGTAAACCTACTTTAGACATTCAGTTCGTATGCTAATTTTACATGTAGGTGAACAACATCTACGTCTTTTACAAGGTCCTATATTATCTAATCGAATGTCGTCTCGTACTATCACTGATGTGTTACTGAATCTTGAGCTTGAAGAACGATCAGCTCCTAATGGCAGCTTAATTTTAAATAAGTATTGCGGCCTAATTTTAAGTAAATATTGCGGCGAAATTCTAGCTGGAGCATATTTTGTCTGGTATTCCTCCTTATCAACCAAGAATTTACCATAGCAACGTCCAGTAGACAAGTAAAAAGTAACAAGTCTCTACCTCTCAATAAATTTATTGTATAGATTTTCAAAGCGCGCTAGAAAACATTCAAGAAGGCATCAAAGTGAATGGGAAAATCATCAATAATGTGCGGTATGCTGATGACACCGTT
>WYDF02294835.1:0-16001 GCA_009867245.2 Adranes taylori | reverse complement strand
AAAATGACCCTGATCTTTCCAATGCGTTTCCGATATTCCGCATATTCCTATAGTTTCACGCATTAGTTCTCGTTCGATAATATGTAATTTACCTATCTGTAGTAGGCCTCTTACGTTCCATGTTGCTATGTTTCGTTTCTTGCGTAGCTGTAAACCATCATTTGCTTTTCCAGTAGTCCGGAATCACATTTCTCACCGGTCGGCCCGGACCCGACACGGCGCCGGTCGCTAGCCGGATCGCATGGCATCGCACATACAATTAGACCACCACAACTCAGAAATCAAAGATCTCGCTAAACAAATAAGCGAGTAAATGTACATAGTTCTATCCCGCTGATACTACCAGTCATTACTGACACCGCAGGAAATGAGAAAAATTGGAAGTTAAGGAAAGAAAAAATGGCGTTCACTAGCTACATCTTGGGTTTGTGATAGGCACTCTCGAGCGAGCAAAGTCGCACGTTTTGGCTAACATAATTCTCTTTAAATGATCAAACCTATTTTCTTGAGCAGCAAGCAAAATCGCAGTGTTGAATCTGATTTGCATCAAAGTAAGCACCAGGAGCAATTTGCTTATTTTATTAAATACAAATTAAAATATACTCAAATCTATACCGACATTCAGGTCAGTTATACATAGATACGACAATATCATTTTCTGCTGAATCTTTCATTCTCTTGTCATTATCTTATTATTACATAACCTTTTCTTGGCAACTAATTTGTCAAGGCGAAAAAGAGGAGGTGAACTGTAGAGGAAGATGGACACCAAATGGCAAATTCACACCAGCACAGATGCCAGAGATCAAACTCTAGAGTGGTTCATCAAAATAAGCTGTCCTCGTACACCACGTCTGCTGGTAGGGGTATCTACACTAACCACAACGAAAAAAATCCACATCATCCCCCGTCTCAAAACCATCACCCGCAGCTCTAGGCGATGTGCCATTACCATCTACACCAGGCAAGGGATAGCTCTACAAGGTAACTCGTGAAGATTACCGCCGACGATTATTCCGCTGTTGTTTCGGCAATTGCAAGTAAATCCTTCGTACGCATCAATTCCGTTTATGGCAAGAATTACATTATGTCTTCAACAATTTATCTCACAACATTAACCACGTATTTCATATCGTCGTCTAGCTAACCAGCTGGAAAGTCATGTGGGTCTCTTGAGAAAGAAGAACGATATTTGATAATTCTGTCAAGTTGTAAACCGCTTTGGTACTACTAGGGCATTACAGTATTTTACAAAATCTTACAAGAACTTACAAGTCTCTTAGAAGAACATAGCCAAGACAAGAAACTTGTTTTGGCAGCCACCACTAAATAATTAAAATTTCCAAACTATTGAGTTTATTTCATTAAATCACGCCTTTTTTTTTGAATAAATGAACCATTTTTTTATGAGCAGGCAAATGATGCTGGTCAATCGAATACATAAAGCAACATAGGCTTCGCCCGAGGGTGTTAAAATCAAATTGATCAGCGTTCTTGTGAAATATCGCCAAAGAATTTCGCGCCCGAGCCTAAAAGGTAACCCCCAGATCCAGGAAATTTAACGTCAGAAAGCTAATAACAAATGAAGTATCCAAAGAAGTTTATTGCAGGACATCACAAGGGCATCTGCAAAGGCAAGGTGAAGAGGAAGATAATATCGAAGTAAAGTGGTCGATGTTGAAAAATGCCATAAAGGTAGCCGCTGAAAGCACGGTAGGATTTAAAGAACAGGAGAGGAGTGCAGCATGGTTTGATGATGGCTGCCAGTGAGATGGCTTCCAGCTGTACATCGATGAAATGAGCCAGTGAGAGTGGCATCGGGAGGGGAACACTAGCAGCAAGGGACGTTAATGGTGTAGAAATACGGTAGAGAACAACTGCATATGAAATTACACGTACTAATATGCAGAGTCTGGGAAAAGGAGCAGAAGCCAAATGACTGGAATGTTGCCCACATCTGTCCCCTACATAAGAAGGGCTCCAAACTGGATTGCGCTAACTACCGAGATATATCTCTTCTAAACACTGCCTATAAGGTTCTAACTAAAATTCTACCCAGACGACTCAAATCTTTCTCAGAAAGAGCTTTGGGTGATTACCAGTGTGGTTTTAGGAGAGGCAGAAGAACTACTGATCAAATTTTCATAATCAACAAATGCTATGAAAAGGCTGAACACCAACGTATATCAGTTATTCATAGAATAAGCAAGCTTACGTCAGTGTAGACAATTTGACTCTGCTGGGTGTGCCGCAAAAGTTCATTGATCTTATCAGAATAACGGTGAACTCAAGCTGTCAAGTTATGATATCTAGCAAAGTATCCAGGGAGATTAGTATCGCAAGAGGTCTAAGGCAAAGAGATCCCTGTTATGCACCCTTTGCTATCTCACTTTGGAGCATATTGTAAGGAAGATTAACGTGCACCCCGGTGGAACTCTGTTCAACCGCTCTGTGGAGTATCTGGCTTATGGCGAGGACGTGGAAAGAGAGGACTCGCAAGAAGAAAGAGGACTCGCAAGAAGAAAGGGAGAATTTAGAGAAACTTTTCAGCAGATGGAGGAAGAGTCTGAAGAAGCAGGACTTCAAGTCACCATGAGCAAAACAAATATATGGTAAGTCGCGAACGGTGCCGCAAACAATGACACGACACCAGTTTAAAAGGATACTTATTTCTAAGTATCTTGGCAGTCTGAATTAAAAGAGCTCATCAAAGCGGGAAACAAGGCATATTTCAGTCTGCAGAAGCTTCTAAAATTTCGTTTACTGTCATGGCAAAGCAAAAAGAGGATTTATAGAACTGTCATAAGGCCAGTAGTAATATATGGGAGTGAAACGTGGGTGCTATCTACACACAATGAGAAGGTTCTGAATATATAGGAGCGGAAAATCCTGGGACATGTGTTTGGTCCGCTATCCTATGGGGATGTCTGGCGTAACAGAAAAAGCGACGAGATCTACGGGGCTCCTAAGTTGGTGACTGAATTTAAAAAGAAAACGCGGATTCGATAGCTCCAGCGAAAGCCAAAAGACTAGGCAGCGCAGAAAGTGTTCAGACAAGAAGCGAAAGGGCAAAGATTCGTGGACAGTCCCAAAAAGCGTTGGTTCAAAGACGTGATAGAGTACCTGGAAAGCATGCGCGTTAGAGGTAGGAGACGGCCGGTGATGGATTGAGATGTGTGGCGGGGTGTTCTGGAGGTGGCTTAAACTCTTGGTGGGCTGTAACGCCATGGGTAATGGTAAATGGCGGCAAACACGCTGATAGACGGCAAACACGTGGTAAAAATATTTGTCGCACGTGAAAGTTATAAAAAGCTATGCGTAAACATAGCTCAGCGTTTTGAAACTATCAAACACGATGGAAAGAATTGAAGGAATTAATAAAAACAAAAAAGAGCATAAAATTCAAGTGCATTGTGTTGAGCACCCAGCGGGACCAAAAGATTACTCTTACGTTGGTTTTTATTGCAGATACTAACTACAAACCGACTATATAAGCACATCTCATGAACCGGTTTAAAAACACGTGAAATATTTTAACGCGATTTATTTATTCGTGTAATTCGTGTAGCACTGTTTATAGTAAAAATTTTATCTAGTTCTTAAGAACTATAAATATGGTTTATAAGATTATCTCTTGATAGTTTATATCTTAACTGCAAAATAAATCTATGGAATTTGTTTAGAGGCTGTCATAGAAAAACTCTACATCACACTTACAAAACCTATATTAGGCCACTGATAGACTATAGAGCTGTTCTATATTCTACTCTTTCTAACGAGCAAGCACACCTACTTACTACCTGTGAACGAGAATACTTCGAAAGATTCACAGGTTACACTTCCAATTCCCGAGTGCCCTATTATATGAACACTGCTCTGCTGAGCCTATCAAAGATGGTCTAAAATCTCTACAGTCTAAATATCCTACTCGATGTGATGCAAAAAACAACCCAATAGCCCATCAAAATCTTCATTCCGATTGGAAAGCCAGTCACCACTGTCGCAAACTGCCACGTAGACGCTTCCCACATCCGCCAGCTCGAATTATACAAACCATGCAGGAACCTCCTGACGATCTCCAAGATATCCTTGAATCAATCCCACTGTCACTAAGACGATTCCTACGCATATATTATAAAACAAAAACACGAAACAAAAAAAAATTTTTAAATAATAAAAATTAAATATAAAAAAAAATCGAAAAACAAACAAAAAAAAGACAAAAAACAAACACTCTCTTACACAACATCCTTAATTTCTATTTCAGGTCAAGTAACACTGACATGCGCAGCCAGGCAAGGACATAAATATACAAGACCACCAGCAAATCAGCTCACCCCACTAAATCAAACTCCCTCATCAGTTGACCATGCTATGGCCAAGGTATTGCAGGTTCGCTTGGCTGTAATGCGAATGCTATAACGTATATCTTATATGCAAGCTATCAGTTTACCATAATTCTAAAAGCATTCCATTAATTACCAGTTCCAGGCTAAAGTGGATGATAAATCCTAAAGCCTCCTTCAAACAAACTCTCCAATCTCCCAACAATATACAATGAGTGGAGTTTTAGTGGGTAAAAATCCCACACTGTCGGATGCAACGGGCAACCTTCGCCTTTTGAAGGTTTCTCCACTTACTACGTAAAATAAAACAAAAATAAAATCTATGGAATTTATCAATGACAGATTTATTGGTGGATATATATGTATAGTAACGTCATTCGTTATTTGTCAAAGAAAGTGATATTTATTTTTAAAAATAGCTAAATTACAATAAAAGAAATCACTTTAATCATGTTTCATGGACATTTTATATTTGGGATCTGGTTTAGGATATGGCTATTCCTGGTACCCATTAGGCACTAAAAGGCAAAGTCCACAATCATTTTTCATGAAAAAGCAGAAAACAATTTTTATCCTTATTGAGGCACAAGTCAATACCACAGGTGGAGCATTTCCGGATGGTTCGATCCGGAATTTCCGGAACTCTTGTGCTGCTACAATATCCATATCTTAGTCATGTCTCACTTAATTATCAGAGATTGTCTGAAAAATATACGAAATATATTTTAAGTGTAGGTTAGCAAAATTCTTGTAGTACAGGATTGAGTTTATTTAACGCACACGCTCTTCTCCCTTAGTCCTCCCTGTGTACTCCCATATACACTTGTACTACAAATCATTAAATAAGTCTCAGATTTGATGGAAACGCTTAATAGGCTTCTTTAGAGGCAATAAATTAGCATAGCTTTCATTAAATGTAAACCGTTTATTTCGGCACAAAGGAAATACGTTTCTATACTAGAAGTGGCGTGCATTTCTTCCAACGTCTAGCTTTGTCTGTCCGTCTGTCTGGAACGCTTTAATACTTATATATAAACGTCTAGCTTTGTCTGTCCGTCTGTCTAGAACGCTTTTCACCCAAGTTGACCCAAGTGTACCCAAGTTAACCCAAGTTGACCAAGTTGAGCCAACTTGGGTGATTGTCAATTAACTCTTTTGACAATCACCCTTTTGGGTGATTGTCAACTCTTTTGGGTTACCAAAAACGCCGGTAGGGGTCAAATAACCCAACTCATTTGGGTAAATAAAATATGACCTGTTAATAGATAGTCGTTTTACGACGGGTTCTCATCTAGTTTGTTTATGTTCTCCAATCGGAATAAATAATTATTAACTGATATAAATGCGTTTTAAATTTATCTTTGCACGGAAAACACATCTGATTTTAATAATTAAAGATATCATTAAGTTATTGCTTACGCAAAACAACGAATTCTCTGTTATGCAGACGGACAGACCGACAGACGAACCTTTTTCTTACATTTTTATATAGGGTAACCAGATCACAACGTACAATTTTATTTATGTAATGGTTTTAACGCATACTTAGGAGACTCCTTTCTTTATACTAACAGCGACTCTGTTATAGACTGAGTATAAATAAATTGACATACCACTGTTTATTACTGTTTGAAATATGCCTTATAATTTATAAATCCTTATTATTTTGAAATGCAGAATTTTCAATCATTTGTCCTACTTGATTCTTGGATTTACATACTTGCTGCCACTGACTTTCTTTGGAGCAACGTCTGTATTTCAAATGGCTTGCTGGACAGTTATTTCTTGAATGCGATTTTAACCTGCAATACAAAAATGAAGCGGGATTACTGCCTGTAGGTTGGAAATCGACAATAACTTGTTTAATCACTGGAAACTTTTTTGAAGGCTTCGAATTTTTCATAGCTATTCGGATAATCCCTGTTTCGCTCTTAATTTCTTGCCGTAGAACTACATTCTGCTGTGGACCTCTATCCAAAATCCTTACCATAATTCTGTCACGGATTAACTTTTCAAGCGAAGTTACAAACGCATCAACACTTTCATGAGGAAGTGCGTTGAACTCAAATCTTTCGAAAATTGTATTTCGACGAGGAATAAAATGATTTTCAAAAGCCTCCACCACCTCATCATACTTTGTGTACGTACCTGGAAACGGCAGCAAAATCTCCTCAATTTCCTCTCGCATTACATATGAGACAATATTTATTTTATAGTCGTCTAATTTGCTGCTGTCTTCGGACATGGAACGCTCAGATCGTTTACGCCATGTAGGCCACGTCTCTAAATCTAAACTTTTCAGGTGGAGCAATCATACCAGGAATATTACTTACTCTAGGATTACCAGGAGCTTGTGTCTGTGATTCCTAAGCCATTTTCTTATTACTGATTAGAATTATCTTGATTACAATTTAAAAACTTTTCTCTACTACTATTACCGCTGCCACCATGTTATGTTATCGATAATAAAAAACTACTTAAACAGAAAAGTATATTAAAGATGAATTTAAGTATATATTAATTATTTCATTCTTATTATCTACCAAATACAATATTTATTAATTGACATTCACAATTGACAATGCCGTGATCAAGATCAAATCAATTCATTGATCAAATGTACAAAACTCACTGATGTAATACTTATCTTAGTTAAACTCAATTATTAGTTGATATGTTTCAAGGCACCAATCACCCATTCATCAGAATTACAGAATTTATGGCTTACAAAAAAAACCTTGTAGTAGGAAATCTTAATTTGTCTTTCTCCCCAGACCTGAGAAGTTCTGAATTTGATGAATTTGTGCCATCTATCGGTATCGAAGTGTCTCTACTGTCTCATTCGCCAGTCTTAACAAATCACGTACCCGTTCAGTCAATGTGTGAATTCCTTACCAATTACTACGATTATAAAGCCATAAAATATTACTAAGTTAAACACGAAAACGCTGCTTTTGGCGGGTTCAACAATGAGAATTCAGTTTTCGACAAAATGGCGGCATAAGCGTTTGGCACTCAATTATTAGGTAAAGAATTCTAATTATAATTTATTTAATATGTGTTGCTGTCGAACTTAAACATACTCTTTTGACGTTGTGTACATTTTTTAGGTTGATAATGGTCTTAGTTCCCGTAAACATTCGCTGAAACTAATTTTTCAATAGACGTGGATGAAGACGACATGCTGCTTCATATAATTCAAACGAGACCTTTCAAGTGTTGGTCCAATATAGTGTTGGTCCACTTCACATCTACCGTACTCGCAAAATTGATAAAAGGATAAAATATTACAAAAACATAAAATGCGGTGTCGTTTCAACTAGTGGCCTCCGTGCCCATTTAGAACCATACATAGGTTAAATATAATTAACTTCTACAGTGTTTCCACAGCCGAACTTGTAACAGCCGAACCTATCTATAACGAGTTATGTTAAAATCAATCAAAATGAAGCACATCTTGCACGTATGACAGCTCGCTTTAAAGACAATGAATGGTTCAAGGGCTAGGGGGTTTAAAGGTTTACCAAAAGCTTTAGTGACTGTAAGAAATACGGTGCCCGAATATAGCAATATTATTAAAGAATCTATAATTAAAGAACTATCCAACTTAAAATCTGAAGATAAACGCCTGAGTAACACTTCTGATGAATGGACATCTATTAGTTATAAATGCTATATTAATATTATAGTCAACTTTGCTGGTGGAACAATCTGGAATATCTGATTAATACGTGCAATCAGATTCATCCCAGGAGAAAACTGTTTAACACTTGTGGAAGAAAAGCTATACAGTTTGAATATTTTGAACCAATGATGCATCAGTGATGGATAAATTCGGAAACCTTATAAGTGCTGAATATTAGTAGTGTTTGGGTACATGGTATAAGTTTGGCTATTACTGATGTTTTATATAAGTTAATCCGAAGATGTTGCTATAGAAAATGCTGAGGAGAAAGATGCAAATGACAATTATATGGATGAAGATGAGTATGCTGATTACGTCGTCATACAGTCTGATTTAACCGTTAGTGCTAAACAAAACGTTAACAAAGCACATGCTCGCATATTGTAACGTGGAGATTTGTCCACGTTCCTGTTTATATTGATGTAAAAAATGGGCATTAAGTACTCACAAATAAGGTAAATACGTTAAAATAATTAGACACCATAAAAGGTTTAGCATTGTAAATAACATTTTGGATAAGGAGACAGTCATCGGGTAACTTACGCTAGATATTCAAACTACTATGATAAATATTTGTTATTTATTATACCCTATGCTAATTAATTACATCTGAAACAAATCAATTATACATAGAAACTATGTATGGGAACAAAGTTCATTGACCGATGTCACACAGGTGTTATAGAATATATTCTAGAATGCGCTAATGAGATACAAATTAATCATGACTAAAATTATGCATGTCGGATTTTGGGAAGTGTACCTAAGAGTATAAAAACGGTTCACCCACAGCGGGAACGGATAGTAATTTTGGGCGTCCGATAAACGTCGTAATGTCCAACTATGTAGCGAAATAATAATCCGGAATAAAATAATATTAGCATTAAAGGAAGCATTAATATTTTTGGGAAAGAATCAGATAAATTAACTTGAGTATAATTTTGATGAATAAAGTAAATTCGAGTGTAATTAGTAACAAGTTTGTTGATCAAGGTAAAGCTAAAAGAAATACAAATAAATTATTAAGATAATGGTGCGTTACTCTAAAATAATAAATAAATAGTTTGTGTGCAGCGGCAAAATCTGTAAGTACCTAGTTTAATATTTCTTTGATGTAACTGAACAAATCATAAAGTCACTTTTATTCAAGTGTTGATTTATTTTATTAATTGCAAAGCTTTGATTACTTTATTTTACGTATGAGAATGAATGAGCATGTCATTGGATTGCATGTAAATATTTTTAACGATCAATACAATTTCATTAAGTTTAATAACTGTTTCATTTCTACTCCATGAATTATTACGGCTTATAACTATCGTTAAGGATTGACGTTACCAGTAATTACTCAGCCACGAAAGGCACAATTAAATCTAACGTCACGTCCAACTTAACGATGGTCCCGCCTAGTGTTTTATTCTAAATTAAGTGGGCTGATGGGAGATTTAGATTAGATCTTTCCGCATCAATTATTCAAATAATAACTTCGCATTTTATAACAACGAACTGATTTTTAATAATTACTCCAGTACCTACAGAAGTTCGCACAGGATGACAGAAAACCGCTATTTAAAGTTAAACTCATAAAAGTATTATTAACATATGTAAACAGCTTTCACATAAAAACTATGATGAACAAATATCATCTTCTGAAGTTAGATTGGCAGATATGCAAGAAGAATCCTGTTCGACATCTGACAATAAAATAAACTTGAATCTAATACTATATCAGCTGTTAAGTTATTAAAGAGACAGCTACAAGCAGCAATAAAAGAAACTTTGACAACTATGTCTACAGTCAAGGAAATAATATCACAAGTCCAAAAATATGACATGAAATACTTTTTTTCGAGAAAACCGGAATAAAAGGAAATTTCTTAATGAACATTTACGATTATTTATTAACTGGTAGGCGTCGTTCATACTAAGGCGATATAAGATAAGCGATATATAGTAAGCAATATATTGCGACGATATATTGCTAGGAAGGTACATTTTAACGGGCGATAAATCGGCACGACCTGTTACTTCAGTTACAAATATGAGCTCAATTGAGGTAGACGTTGCATTGGCTTATTGGTTCAGGCGTAGGATGAGAAGACAAAGGAAGTACTGGGTAGAACTCTACATTGTTACCACTGTGCACCATAGCTCGGCTGTTATTTTTCGAGAGCTGTCTCAACATGAATCAAAATTCAGGGAGTTTTATCGAATGAATCCTGATGACTTACATTTTCTGAAAAGCCTAGTGTCACGAACCCTTGAAAAAAAATTCGCAGTTCAGGAAGGCTATTTATCCAGATGAATAACTTCTGATTACTATATGGTAAGTAGATATGAATATAAATGACAGTATTAATAAAATTTAGCAGTTTTATTTTTATAATGTTTAAAAAATTGTGCCAATCAGTTCCACTTCTTGCGGCAGTGAGGTAATCGAATTGAATGACGAAGTAGTTGCAATATTGCTCACGTGAGACTGAGTTTGTAAGGTGTCATAATGGGATGACGAACTCCATACAGAAGGGCTGGAATCAACTGAAATACTGGTTTCCACATTCTATCGTTAGTCCTCCTCTAAAAAGTTATGTACGAGAGATATTGTTTCTATTTTGAAAGTCCTGTTACGACGCAAGCTAAGGTTTTTCAGGTCAGAGAAAGAAGCAAATGAAGCAAAAAGAGAAAGAAGCAAATGCTGTTCAGCATCTTGGTCACTTTTATTAGCAGATTTTTTTCATTTTCATCCATTCTATAAAAGCATCGTCGACTTGCTCTGTTCCCTTTCGTTTGTGTTATTACGACCCGATTTTTTGATTAGTTGCACGGAAGATGCTTCATCAGGCATTTCCTCTTCAAAAATGTCTCACTTCCGTAATTTTGATTAGTATTGGACTCTACTACTGCAGTTTCTTCAATGTGAAGATTGCCGGGCGTATCTCCTCCTTTCAAATATGGTTGCAGACAAGCTAAATACTTAGTCAAATAATAACTTTTCTTTGAATTCTGGCTAGCCCCAAACTTTGGTGGTTTCAGCGATCGCGCATACGCTGTTCTGTTCTTCCAACGCTCTCGAGAGTTGTTTTCTGAAACAAAATTAAAAAACGTAGACATCAATAGGATTTATTTAAAAATGTTGTTTATTCAAATGAAAACACATGTATTACACAACTATTTACGATTTGAAACCCTCAATTTATTTAATGTATTATTTTTTATAGTTCTTGCTTTCTTTTTATGGTAGGGTCAAATTTGTTGACAACACAGACACAAAATTGTTGTAACTATTTCAGGTATCTAGTTATTGGAAGCAGTAGATCTTTCCTTACAATTTTACAGAGGTAAATCAACTATCAGTTACACTGTTCATTCGACTTGTGTTGCTATATGGTCCCACTTACAACCGCTGTATATGCCACAACGAACGAAGGAACGTTGGAAGTACATATCAAAACGTTATTATGAGTTATGGAATTTACCTATTTATATCGGTTCTCTTGATGGCAAACATTTCCGCATTCACTGTTCCCCTAACACATGGTCCACCGATTGTAATAATAAATTGATTCTTTCAATACTTCTAATGGCTGTGTCTGGCGGAGGTGGAATGTTCACCACAATAGATGTTGGAGGCTATGGACGGAATAGCGAGTGCTGTGTTTTGCAAATCAACAACCGGAAAATTATTGCAGGATAATAAATTGAAAATACCAGCGACAACTCCTTTGTCAGGCGAAGCAAATGACAATCCTTTTCCGTTCTACTTTGTGCCAGATGAAGCATTACATCTCCAGCATAATATAATGCGGCCCTTTCCAAAAAGAGTATTAAATGATGCCAAAAGAATATTCAATGTTCGACTTACAAGAGGCGGAAAAAGTGTGGAATGCAGTTTTGGGATGCTATCGTCAAAATTTCGTCTATTTGACCGACCAATTTATACCAACAGAAGAATGCTGTGCAGACTATTAAGACAGTATGCGTGCTTCATAAGTTTCGGTTGTTGAATTGAGGTTGTTGAATTGCTATGTTTCGCAATTCAACAACCGAAAAATTATTGCAGGATAATAAATTGAAAATACCAGCGGCAACTCCATTGTCAGGTGAAACAAATGACAATCCTTTTCCGTTCTACTTTGTGGCAGATAAAGCATTCCCTCTCCAGCATAATATAATGCGGCCCTTTCCAAAAAGAGTATTAAATGATGCCAAAAGAATATTCAATTTTCGACTTACAAGAGGCGGAAAAAGTGTGGAATACAGTTTTGGGATGCTATCGTCAAAATTTCGTCTATTTGACCGACCAATTTATACCAACAGAAGTAATGCTGTGCAGACTATTAACACAGCATGCGTGCTTCATAACTTTATACGCAGACGAGAAGGACAACCTTATGTTCCACAACAATTTAATAAGTGTTCTCTGATACCAGCATTATGAGATAACAGTACGTTAAGTGAAAACATCAATTTGAACGCAGCAAACCGCTTATGAAATAAACTAGGTGAATACTTTCTGAAACCAACTGGTGAAATCCCTACACAATGGAGATATGTCGCTTTAGAAGACCCAGCCATTCAATACAACAAATTCTTTATATACCTGTATCTACTTGAAATTAAAATGAAAAAATATATACGAACATTTTAAATAAAACTGTAGGGTGTATTTCATTATAGAGCACCTTTTACCCACTTATAAGAATGTTAAATTCTTAATTTTACCATGTTAATGAACATTTTAATTGAAGCTACATTTTTGTAAATATTAATTCTGTCAAATTGAATTATAATTGTATTACTTATTTCGTGTGTCAGAGTTTAGAAATATTTACATTATGAGTTAATAATATAACAATTTGATTACTTACTTTTGTTATATAATAAATAAGTAAATAAACAATGCATTTACGTGCGTCTTTTATTCCTGATGCAATTTCCCTCCATGCGGCACTCGTCACAATCTGTCCTACTGTATGTCTTCTCTTCTTGCCGTCATGTTCACAGCTCGAAATATCGTACGATACTAAGCGCTGAAGAGACCGACAAGTGGTACTTCGAGAGATATGTCACTTGCGATATGTTGTGCAATCGTGCGGCTTGTAATATGTTTTATCGCTTCTCTTTAGATTTCAAGTATCTGTCTGCGCGTATTGCGTATCGTATATCGCTTATCTTATATCACGTTAGTATGAACGTCCCCTTACCATCTCCAATGTGGAATCGGAAAGAGCCTTTTCTGTGGTGAGTTAAATGTGCAAAAAAAATTCGATCAAACCTAAATGACAGCATCATTGATCTATTGTGCCTCTTGAGGGTATATTTTAATAAAAAATAATTGGTATTAGTTTAGTTTTCACTTAACTTTTATGTAATATAGTAAAATAAATAAATAAACGTTCAGTTAATTACATAATTTGGTAATTAATTTTAAGTGTTTATGTAAAAAAAAATATTGTTATTCGTTTATTATATAATTTTAAGCACGTCCTAACAATTGAAAAAATCTAGTAAATAATTTTCTAAATTATTTACTATTAATCCCAGTATCCCGGTATTGACACCTTTTAATGCCGAATGCCGGAATTAAGAATTTGTCCCGGTAATGAGAACCCTACCTATCCTCATATCATTTTATATTCTACATGTACGTATAAATGATTGTTTATATCATCTATTAGAGGGTGTAACAAATACATCTCAAGTGCCAATTCTATTAATGGAACCTTTTGTGGTTCTATATTATTATCTCCACTTCTTTTCCTTTCTTCATTTCGTCCTTTTGATTACGGTACAATAATTATTATGAAAGAGATTCACAAGATAATATCGAGAATAAGATTGAAACACTCATGCATAGGCTTTAAAAAAATCACGAGAACGCAGCGGAGAAGGGCACAACATTATATAAGGGCATTTAAAAAATTTATAGAATGTTTGTTTATTAACATTGTACTTTGATATTGATGATTGAAACTAATTTGTGGATTGTATATTTTATTTTGATTGATACATATTTTTTCTTGTCATACACAACTTCGATTTTATAATTATTTATTTTATACGTCAGTCGTTTCCATATTAACCGAACATATTCCTCCTGTTGAAATAGTGATTTCAATTCACTAATTTAAATATGCAATGTTAAATACAAAGAAATTAGTATAATAATAAGAAATTCAGGAGGAAAAGGGTCAGGAGGAATTCAGGAGGCATCCGGGTTCGATTCCCGGATGAGCTAAATTTTTTCAGAGATACCATTGATCATATTAACTTCAAATTTACATATTATTACACCGAGGGATCCATACCTCAAGAATTATCTATTTTCTAATTATAATAACTTGATACCAACTGAATGCATAACTGAAGGTTTGATAAGCAGCAATGATACGATAACTTGATAAGTTAAACTTGATTCTTCATTGTCTTGATTATAACTTTGTGATAAACGACATACATTTTCTACAACACTTGTGATGATTTCGTTAGATGTACGTATGCTGGCAACTCGAGCAACGCCATCACGTCCTGTATGGAGCTTCACTACACGTCCAAGTGTCCATTGTAGAGTCGGCTAATTTGAATTCTTCACCAATACTTAAAATATCAATCTGAACATTGTTTTTATTCAGATGCCATTTTCCTCGAATTTGTATGTCGTGGAGATAATCTCTTTGTTATCCTTGCCAATAATGTTGTTGTAATTGTTGCATTTATTGATATCGCGCTAACTTGGTTACTGATAAATATGTTACGATGGATCTGTAGTATTTGAAAATTTCCTTTCCACCAAAAATCAGCTGGAGTTAACGCTTGAATGTCGTTACAATTATTTGATAGAGAACATATAGGTCGAGAATTTAAAATAGCCTCTATTTGGCACATAACAGTCATAAATTCTTCATATACTAAAGGATTTGAATTCATTACTTTAAAATGCATTTTTATAGATTTTATATTTGATCCCCATAAACCTCCAAAATGTGGAGAATAATGTGGATTAAAATGCCACATAATATTATCTAATGAATTTTGTTCCGATCATCTATTAACCGAACTCTGCTAATTGTCTTTGGCTATGATGATAAATTTACTGTTAGCCGCAATTGATCCTTAGCCAATGACTGCTATGGTCTTTACACACACATAACGTTTCGTATGTCACGCTATTACTTCTGATCGATTATTTGTTAATCAGATTGATTCTCAGTGATTAATTGCCAAATCAGAGCGACTCCGCTCTTACCTATAATTTGCATGATTTACTATACTAACGTCATTGATTTCATTTCTCCCGTCGGAAAATGAATAACAGCGGTATCGTATTCTACAATTCTTGTTTAAAATAGAAATATATTGTAATCGAATTCATGAGCGTTTAACACACATGGAGCTTTTTGTTCTTTGAAATTAACACCCCTTGTTATTTTAAATGTATAAAACACTCGATCGAAAATTGAGATTTGGATTCGAATCCCGAGTGTGCCTATATTTAAGTGTTATTTATTTTTATAAGTAAAAATGCTTGTTTAATGATTACAATATTTAACACTAATTTAAATTTATGTATTCTACTAAATGAAAATATCACATGGCGACCGTGACAGCTAATTAGAAATTAATTAAGCGACGATAATTTTGTGAATTACGTATATGTAAAAATAAAAATGCTGAATGAGAATATCACAGCACCTGCAAAGTTTCAAATTGTCAAGTATCATTCATTTAGGGAAGATGGATGTATTATTGCCTCACCCTGTATGTCCATAATTATACTTAACCTGACTACTAAATATTTTCATATTGCTTTTACGTCTTATATATAACATACTAGCTGACCCGGCGAACTTTGTTCCGCCTTAGAGGCAATAAATGAGCAGATTTTGGATTTTCTTAAGTTCAATTTTTTATTAGGATAATAAATATAAATTAAAAAAATCAAGTATTTTAATGATTCTTTATTGGCCATG
>WYDF02294824.1:0-16001 GCA_009867245.2 Adranes taylori | reverse complement strand
GAATATTGGAATAAACAGCGACTCTCCCCAATCTTCAGGCCACTGTCCTGTTTTCCATATAAGGTTACAGATTTTGTATATAATAAAAATATTCAAGATTTTATTTAACACTTTGATTCTAAACTATTTATTTTAAAAAGTTCCCTTTGAAAATCCCATTTGATTACATGAAATCTTCAAACATGTTCTACATAGTTGTTTGGTTAAGTAGTTGCAAACTGGTTATTTGTTGAAACCTGTTGCAATAAAATAAAAGTTCTTTTCTAGCAAATTTTTCACGTATTAAAAAATCTTTGATGTTGATATGCTTGATCCGACAATGAAATTCGAGATTCTGTGCCAAATTTACTGCCGTTGAATTGTCAAGTTGCAAAACAGGTACATGTTTTAGTTTTTCTATTTGATTAAAGAACCTGGCCAACGAAATAATTTCCTTGACTGCTTCATGTGCAGCTACAATTTTGCCATCTGCAGTCAAAGTTGCTACCATAGCTTATCGCTGACTGGACCACGAAATAATACATCCAACAGGGTCGATAACAACCTCAGAAGTTGATCAATCTGTCTTGGTACATCTCCAAAGTTTGCATCGCTATAACAATTTAAGTTAGAATCTTTTGTTTCTGTTCTGTACCCGATTCCATAATTTATTGTTCCTGCTACATATCGAAAAACTCATTTCAATCGTAATATATCTTCAGCAGTAGGATTTTCCAGAGATCTAAATAAAACTCTTTATTTTCTTTCCGTGTGCTTTAAAATACTTTAAAATACTTTCTACTATGTTTTTTGGTGAATTTTGACATTAGCATTCTTATCTTATTCTATTTGCAGTCCCAAGAAATAAGCTGCATCTGACGTATCTGATGATAAGAATCAAGTCAGTCTTGCCAGTAGCTGCAACCGATCCATCATCCACGTATAGCACTACCAGCAACTGCGTACCATTTCTGTTCCATCATATAAATATATAAATTGTTTCTTCAAGTTCCTGTATAGAAAACAGTCTATACATCAAATTATGCAAGATGCATTTCTTTACTTGCAGCAACACTTTTCATTTTATTTTAATAGAAAATTTTAATTTTATCTCAATATTCAACGACTAATATAGTTAAGGTACAAATCACTCACAATCATCTATAATTCTCATTTTATAATCATCGCAGAATCAAATATTTTGGTTTATGCAAAATTGTTTGTTTTAAGTAGGTTAGCTTGGAAAGCACCATAAGCTGAAGCTCATCTATAGGTCTAACATACGTAATTTTAAATTAAAATTAAAAATGCAATATATTTATATGCCATGTACGATTATTATTCTTATATATGCCAAATATAGACATTTTTATTTATTATTTAATATGGATGAAGATCTAAGCATGAAGCGGGTAAAACAAGAATTAGATAATATCAAAATTTAAAGTGCAATGGATCCTGAGTGAATGATAGTATAAGTTTGGATATGTCTGGTAGAGAAAGGTGCAACTGCGCTGGCAAAAGTTATAAATGATGTATGGACTTTCGGAGTAATGTGCTAGATGAGTGTAAACAAGGAGAAGTAGTGCCAGTATATAAAAGAGAAGGATCGAATGATGTTGAAAGCTACAGTGTAGTGTCTTTAATTAATGGGACTAAAAGAGTGTACATAATAATGATAAGGAAACTAAAGAATCAGCTTAAAGAAAAATTTTGTTTACAGTAACTCAGATAGGATTCATTAGGAGAAAGGGAACTGCGGATAACATAGTAAGAGGAAGAAATCTATATTTGCTCTTTTTATAATCTGGATTTAATAAGATATATTAGATCGAATTATGAGAATGGAGCCAGTCAGGTAATCAAATAGATTAGGAGGGGATTGTAAATATATTTATAATAGAGTCGTACTAAGAGAAAGGGTACCAGAAGAAATAGAAGTATAGTTTAAGTTAAGAAGTGCAACAAAGACATCCTCTAAGTCCAGTCGATTTAATTAATATCTCTGTGACGTAGACGAAGTAATGAGAAAGAGGCAGCCAGGTAGGATAGTGATAAATAAAAAAATAATTGGACACTAAGTTTCGCTGTGTGCCATTGCGTGCGTGTGTGCATAAGATGATAGAGCGAGTAGACAGATATATGAAAAACAGATGGCTTAATGTCAATGCATAGAAAACAAGAATATTAGTATGTAGGAGAAGGAAGAAAAGCAAAATTGATGTGTTTTGGATGCATGGAGAGGGAATAGAGTATGTAAAAGCGTATATTTTATATACATGTTGAACTAGAACGCATCAAGCAAAGAACATACGAGGATGAATATTATTAAAGCTAAAACTGCGATAGAGCGAATGTGTTGGCTATGGGAACAGAGATTTGGTGAGTCAGTGAGTATGAGGTTAAGGGTTATGGTAGGTATGTGTAAAGAATATGTTGATGTATGGTGCTGAGATATGGGAAGCAAGTGAGAGAAAAGCTATCGACAGAATACAAATAAGAGGTATGAAAAGTATAATGAGAGTAGAGAAATCGTAGCTGAATGAAATTGTACTGCAATACTGAAATAGGTATAAGTATGGTGAGGATAGTTCAAAGAACAGAGAGAGATATGAGAAGATAACCGTAATGGAGGACAATGTAGGATATCTGAAAAAAAAAACAATAAAAATGGCAGCACCGGGTAAAGTAACGTGAGTATATGGAATGGAATACGAAGGAAAGAAGTTTGGGTGAGAATTGGAAGAATTATATGGAACTGTATAGGAGAGGATCAGGGATAATAAAAATGTAGCAATGGGTAGACGGAAGGGGTAATTCGACATAAAACCGCGAGAATCTTTTTACCTCTCTCTCTTAAATATTAGAAACATAGTTGTATAGATTTTTGGAAATATTGTATTGTGTAAAATTGAGTCTGCCAATAAGGATATTTCTACTACAAATCTTGTCTCACAATAGCGGACATTTCTTATATGGAGCTTATATGATAATTTAATATCAACCTGAAAATGAAATAGGATGTTTATCCCAATTCCCGTAATAGTTACCAAAACGACATTATGATGTGTTTGGGCAGAAATATAGCTGTGAGTTTGATCAGAATTATAACTTAGGTCGTCAAATATGCAGTAATAATTTGTTTAATAATTTGCTTCCCAAAAAAAGAAACACAAAAGGAAAATAGCGCAGATAGATAAAATTGCGTACTAAAAGCGGCATACATGCTGAAAAACAATTTATAATTTACAGGGCCTGTCAGTTTTGTACATTGGCAGCAAAAAATATAAAATATAGTTACCCTCATAACATAATAGTTTCCTATACGCTTTTTACTTGTGTTAGTTTTTCCGGTCACAGCTTTTTAATAGAAATTTGTGTGAACGAATTTTTAGTCCCTCTTTCATTTGTTATTAATAACGATTTCAATATGTAGTCCTTTTTTGTTAGTATTGAGCAGATAGTAACCTTTTGTACATGCAATATACTCATTTTGTGTCAATAAATTATTATTAATATCATACATTAAACATTTTTAGTTTATTAAAGTTAAAAGCTTCTTTTTCAAGCTCCATTTTCTTTGCTTTATGTGAAAGACGCGAACAAAAAAAAAAAAGAAACGGGAAAATAATACAGCTGGAAAAATAACGAAATTGTACGTCAACATCTGACAGAAATTCTCGTTGAAAGCGAGGATTCATTAATCTATATTAGAATGGTCCATTTGAATATGAAAAGAAGATACTCAAAGGACGGTTGATTTTTTTGAATGGTTTATTTATCCACACAAAAGAATCTCTACTATTCAGACTTTTAATCAATATTAAATGAAACCCTTAATTTGGACAAACATACAGCCATTCCAAACAAATAATAAATATTCAAGAGCAGTGATGTTTTTAGGACTAATTGTAAGAGATAATTTATACAAGTAAATAAAATAATTATTTCTCTTCCATCATACATTCCTATATTTGGTAAGGTTTTTGAAAACTATTAAAAACACAAATTATGTAATATATAGACAGTAAACATCTATTACATAGGAACCAGTGTGGATACCATGAGAATTTGTCTACTACATCACCTATTATGGAATTAGTAGTGTGTGTTTATCAGACTTTTGAGGCTACCGAATTCAGTAAAGCTATATTTTATGATCTGTCCTACGCTTTTGCATGCGTCTCACATGAGCGACTATTAGATAAACTGTCTAAACATGGTTTTAGTATTACTGCTGTCTCATTATTGATCTCTTATCTGCATACTAAGAGCAAAGTATATATTATGATGATGTACAACCTAAATTGACACCTGTTTAGTTTACATTGGTGTACCACATGGCTTTCTATTAGGCCCAATATCATGTATAATATTCATAAAGTTATTTTTTCAACGACTGGCAATAAAATGCTAGTTTATGCCGATGACACCACGATATTGGCCAGGACGGCCAGTCAATATACTATATCGAGTGGTTCATGTATGGCACATTCTAGGACTGATAAATGGTTTATAAAGCATGGACTAAGTGGAAATGAGTCCAAGAGAAAATCCGGAAAAGAAGTAGTTAAATTCCTGGGAGTCATACTGGATATCAAACATACTTGGGAAAATCAGTGTAGTAAGGTTATGATTGTACTATCCAAGAAAGTTTTTTTATAACATGTCAACGAGCGCAATATGGAACTGCTCAAGTCATGAAGAAGAAAAAATATTATATATTTTTGAAATTTTAAATGCAATATTTTGTTACTTTGCTAATCTGAAATGCAACGTTAAGCTACAAAACAAGGAGGTACCGTGAGAATGATACCATCATACTCCACGGTTCTTCTGCTTAACTTTATATTAGACATTTCGATATTGTAGATATGAAAATATTATTACACGGACCACGGATATACCAGGGACTGGATGCTCCCTGATATCTTTAGTTGATATTCTAAGATTTCATCTCAATTAAATATTCATCGAATTCGAATTGATCAAAGATATTTAATATTAGTCGAGCCAAATTGCAAAACTAAACTAATTAACTAAAATGCACTTTCGTTTACTATTAAAACATAATAAGTGTACGAATGTAGGTACAACATGTAGGTACAACATTTTAAAGTCAAGCTGATACATAGTCTGCATGTATACTAAATTTACTAACACATCATAGCGTGCGAATAGAAATAGCATCTATATTGTGATCAATTTATTGTGACATTATATCACGTTCATATTGTTTTATATTTTCAACTATATATTCTGATGCTTAGTGCCAGAAATCGAGTTTATCAGTTTAGACTTCTGACCGGTATCTCATCGTCACTTATGGTGTAGGTGTAAGATCTAAATTTGGTTACTCCCTTGGTAAGTTCCCTAAGTATCAAATATTACGGGAACATTACAATAACCAAGTTGTTCAAACTTCTATCAACTTGTTCAACAAGTAAGGTTTTTATACATAAATCTTAATGATAGTGAAAAATCGAAAAATGATAATTAAAATTACCTAAAGTAAAATGTTTTAAATGTTGTTAATATTAAATAGGCCAGTACAAAATACGTATGTCTCAAAATAAATTCGTAACGTTCAAGAAACGGCGGATTTTAATAACGATAATTAATTAAAATAAAAGATTAATTTCAAATAATAAATAGGTCTTACAAAGACAAAATGGCGAAAGATTCCGAAATAAGTTAATCAAAATAAAAAGCTTATTCAAAAATAAATAGGTTTCGTCAATTTACCAATGCGGTACGAAAACTACCAAATAAATAAGTTAATGTAAAAAATTGATTTAAATAAATAAAGGCCAATACGACGCTTTCAATGTGCCAATACCACGCGAAAGCTACTCAAATAAATCAATTAATATAAAATATTAACTGAAAGAAATAAACAAGTTCTTTCATGTGCCGCCCGATAAGAAAAGAACCAATACGAAGATTTACGACCTCCTGTAACAAAAATAAATAAATAAACATAAAAGTAATTCGTCTAAAGCATTAAAGGTATTTTAAACAAATTCATCAGATCCTTCATGTACCAAAAGTACAAAGATTTCTAAAATAAATTAATTAAACTGAAAAAAAAAAATTCAGTACATTGTTACGGAGACTTACGACCTGAGTAACATAAATAATTGTTCTTCAGATGGCAGAAAAGAGTAGGAGAAGCTATTAAATAAGTAACGAATTCAGTAAAGTTCGAAGGAATAGGCTGGTAAACGAATAGAATTAATAAGAACAAGAAATTAAATAGAAGTAAAAACAAGAAATTAATTCAATAAACAGAAAAGGACTTTCAAGTACAGCAATGTGCGAAAGTTGCGAAATAAAATTTATTAACTAAAATAAAATAAATTAAATAAGTCGCGCAAATAATGAAAGTCATTAAAATAACTTCACTATAATTAGTCTAATAAGCATGGCGAACGTATTTTAAACGAATTACGTCGTAACTTCAGAAATATAATATGGAAGTAAGGAAGTTTTCAATAAAAAATCTAATTTAATCTTTCACGCTATGAAAGACTGCTACATAAACTTATAGTTAAATTAAATACAAAGCTATAAGATAAAATAAATGAAATTAAAAGCACAAGTAAGGAGCTTTATGAATAAATCGTCCACCTAATTGGCATTTTCTCAAATAATAAAAAAGAGTTAACAATAATTTCCAATCGGGTACCTAAAAGATCTTAATAATTCATATAAAATGATTAATATAGAAAGTGAAAACTTCGGTGCAATAATATAAGAATTTGAAAACAGAATGAGAATAGAGATAAGAGAAGCCACAACTTTTTTGTAGAGGCAAAAAAATCAATGGCAGAATTAAAAAATTTAGTATGTGATTTAGAAAACAAAAATGGCAACTAACAAAACAATGAAGAAATGGGACACGGAAATATGAGAGCTGAAATGTACAATGGCCATAGTTAGAGCAGCCACAGATGGAGAGCTACGTAGAGCATCAAGTTTGCATGAAATAACAATGTTTGAAGAAATAAAAAACATTATAAAAGTAGCAGATGAAAAGGAACCAGAACTAAATGAATATGTGCGAGATCACAGAAAGTAGATATAGGACAGCTGTGTTGGCGATATGTGGAAGAACAAAATATGTGCATTGGAGAGAATTCACCAAAGGCAACATATACAAGTTACTTGCCACGTCAACAGGGGCCCTTTAAGTAGCCATCGTAAAAATCAAGGGTCATGGGTCCAAAATAGTGAACATCGGCCGCTTGGTATCGGCATCACGACAGGGAAGAAAGTAGAAGGAAACATGGTGAACATGAAAAGCGAGCAAGAAGGATGTATACAGGCCAAAAAACTGCAAGAAGATAGAAGCACATTCAGCCAGCAGCCATCCGTTGCTTCTAAAACACGTACGTTCTAGCCATGAGCAAGAAAAAATATATATTTTTGAAATTATAAATTTAATATTAAGTTACTTTTCTTTATTGAAATACAACGTTAAGCTACAAAAAAAGGAGGTACCGTTAGGCTGATACCATCAGACTCCACGGTACTTACGCTTAGCGTTGTACTAACATTTGATATTCTAGATATGAAAATATTATTCAGCGAGATATTTTTGGATAATCCAAGCCATGGACTGAATGCTCCCTGATATCTCACAAATAAGGAATCTGCAACTTTCCAGGCACAAAAGCTATCCTGTAGGAATACAATTCGGTAAAGTTATGTATATGTATGTGCTCCATTCTGTAAACCATAATAATAAAGTAGGCCTCTAATTTATACAACAGAATTGAGTACTGACTAGAAAAAAAATCTAAGTTCAGTTGATGTTTTAAGATTTCATCTCAATTAAATATTTTTCATATTCTAAGGGATTAAAAGTATTTAATATTAGTCGAACAAAATTGCCAAACTAAAGAAATTAATAAACATGCATATTCGTTTAATATTAAAACGTAATATGTGTGGTAGTGGCTGGAAGAAGGTGGGCAGGATGATATGAAGATTAGTGAATTATGGAGAAGGATGAGCTGCAATGTGGAATGGGGCGAAGTCTATAGGATGGAAAGTGGAAAGGCACTTATGAAGGAAAGACCGATTTTAATGAAGATGAAAACGTGGGAAGGCAAAAGAGAAATAATGGAAAGGAAAGGGAGAGGCGAATGCTAAGAGGCAGCAAAGTATTTTTAGAAGATGATTTATCGAGGAAACAGAGAGATATACAAAAAAGATTAAGAAAGTTTACGATGGATAGCAGAAAAGGATCGGACAGGTATAAATTAGGATATAAGAAAGTGTGGATAGGGGATAAATTATGGGTGTGGGATGAAAAAAATAAGATTGAGTGAGGGAAGATAGGATAGATACAACCACATTATAAGGTCAAGTTATAGCGTGCAAATAGAAATATCATCTATGGTCTGATCAATTTATTGTGACATAATATCACGTTTATACTGTTTTATATTTTTAACTATATATTCTGATGGTTAGTAACAAAAATCGGACTTATCAGTTAATTGTTAATTGTTATTAAATTATTGTTAATTATTGAATAAAGAGATTGACTAGTTAGTTTTCGACAAGCCTGTTTCACTCAGCTCACGTCAATCTAACGGCAAGTTTCACAGTAACTTGACTACCATCTTGTTATGAGCCAAATGTGTAATTTAACCTTTTGTTCAGGAACCATTAACTGTCACCTTTGTTATTGCATAATCACATGAGGTATGCAGCGATCTAGACATATGTGTGACAGACTCCCACTCGCGACGTTGGTAATGGAGAGTTCTGGAGATAGTCAAAAATAACACTAACAAATACCTTATTATTTCAGAATTTACTATCCTCCAGAAACGTGATTCTCGGGCGCCAGGTCCGCTTAACGTGAGACCGCACGCTGGAACTGATCTTGTTTTCCCTCCGATCCTCAGTGGTTTACTGAGGGCACGAGTAGCTACGAATCTTGGAAGTTGCCCAAGAGTTCGTAATCTAGCGGGCAGCTGAAATAAACATACTGCTAATTAGTAAAACGTCATTAGTGATTCAACAAAACACGTGTATTTGTCTTCAAAATACAGCCAAAGGGACAAATACACAATTAAATATTAACTCATCAAATGTGAAAATTACAAGTAGCGCATTGATAGCAATTAGTGAATAATAAATCAACATAATAAAGCAATCAGTAAATACGTAACCGTTGCATGCAAAGCACCTCGGTGATATGATAACAGAATAGGATAATAGGTATAAGATATGATATTGACAGGAATTCTAGAAATCACTATAGTTCACTTAACACCAGGGCGATCACTGTTTAATTTTTAATTTTCTGAGCGACTGTAAATACCAGGGCGTTCACTGGTTAGAAACACACAATCCAGCGGTCCAATAGGTACAAAGGGAAACCACTGTAGTTTACTTACCACCGTTATGTTCGCTGACGTCATGTTCACTGACATTATGTTCGCTTAGCGACGTGACTATAACTACCAGGGCGTTCACTAGTTATCTAACGCTCTGTTGCGCTACTTCTTAACTCTGGTTGGTTGGTTGTCGATGGTGGCTTCTGCTGCTGGCATTTCGACTTCATGAAATGAAATAAAATATTCTTTTTTTTTGCGTAGGAAGTGGAGAATCTGCAAAAGACAAAGGATGCCCGATGCATCCAATAGTGTGGGATTTTTACCCACTAAACTCCACTCCCTGTTGGGATATTATACTTAGGAGGTTGGTGAATTTATTGCATGAGGCTTTAGGATTTATCATCCTCTTCAGCCTGGAACTGCATAGTAACTAGTCATTATTGCTTTATTTATTATGCCCAAGAGCGATTCCATTGGCGTCTGAGGAAAGATCTTAAGTACCATATTCGAGATTCCATCGTCTAAAGGATCTATCGTCGTGTTTAGATTGTTTGCTATGTTTTTTATTTCACTAATATCTATGGGATTGTACTTTATGAACATACTATGTTTAAGCGTAGTTACTGTAGTTTTGTATTTTCTATTTTTTTTAATGCTCCGCACAAATTTCCTTTTTTTTTCATTTTCCTGGAGCACTAACTTTCCGTTTTTGTCTTCAAATGACTTTTTTTGTAGTTTTCCATATTCGTTTGAGAAATTTCCAAAATTTATCCTCTCCATCCTCTTCGCAAGCTTCTTCTGTAGACTTGTTCCAATTATTTTGGCTTTTTAGCTTCAACCTTGTATTTTTTTTCATTTTTGCTTTATGATCTAGTTGTCTCGTTCTATTAAATATTTCATCATTTCGTTTTTCTTACGCACAAGCGCTTTTTCTTCTTTATTTAGTCCCCGCTTGCTTTCTTGCGACACCATTGTAGAGCTGCTTTTGATTGTTTCTTGAATCTATTTGCGTCATTTTTCTGTTTTAATTGCTTATTTTGTCTAGCATTTCCTCCAATTTATCTTTGTTTGTAGCAGTCTCGGTTTCTATGTGAGACATTTGATTTCTACTACAGGAAAAGAACGCTGATAAGTTTCTATACTGCATTGATCTCTACTTGGCTCTTCGCGATTTATCGACGGATATGCCGCTCTACCCTCTTATGGCATAATTTCAAAATCACTCCCAGAATGATGGATGCAATGATACCAAACGCTTTGATAACGAAAAGTATTGGAACTGAAACTTCCGACGTTGAACACCTCCTGAATTACCAGTTTGAATTATGATATTCGTTTTGCTTGATGTTGTGCGCATGTTCTTTTTGAAATTTAGTTGTTTTGTTTTTCTTCTTCTTTTTCTTCTTTAACTGTGATCTTACCTTATAAGTAGGTTACACGAATACAGCTAGCGAACCTGTCACACGTTGTCCAGCGATACAAACTTGTTAGAGCTGGAACAAGAATTAGAAAACTTGAATTGGGATATACTGGGTATATCAGAAATTAGAAGGAAAGTGGAGGTTTGATCACGACTTGCGGCCATCTATTTAACTTCCGTGGTACAAGATGAGGCAGAACAAGCGATGTAGGGGTTTTAATACACAAAAATATTAAACATCTAGTAATTGGTTGCTATAGCTCATCAGATCGTGTGGCAAGAGTTTTAATTAAATTTAACAAACATTATCAACTCCAAATTTTGCAAGTTTATGTTCGGACAACAAGTTATTCGAAAGAATTTTTAGAACCTTTTATGAGGAACTGAACGAAATGCATGAACGTGGCAACGACCACTATAAAATCGTAATGCGCGATTTCATTTCTAAGTTCGGAGCGAGGCTAGAATCGGACACTGTCGTTGGTGATTACCGGTGTAGGAACCGTAACGATCGTGGCAACAGATTGGTAGAATTTGAAAAACAAAAGTCCTTGCTCGTAGTCAATACCCTATTCAAGAAAAAAACTAAGAGAAAATGGACTTGGAGAGGTCCAAATGGCACCGAAAATGAAATAGATTATATCCTTGTCACAAATAAAATCATAACTAAAGACTGTGGTACTGTTAAGACCACCGTTCGCTCAGAGGTCGCATACAAATTTACACAAAAATTTCTAGAGCAAAACTGATCGCATCAAAAAGCAGTTAAGATTAAAACAAAACGAATATCAAGAAAACTTAGAAAACAGATTTGCATTCTTACACAGCCGAAATATACTGAAGGTATATTTAACGAACTTAGAGAGGCTAATCTCTTTGGTGGTGATCAGAAATACACACACGTTTCTAGGATCAGTGATCAAACTAAGCTCTTAAAAGAAAAACGGTGTCGACTTAAACAGACTTTAAAAACCAGTGCCCAAGAAATAGAATATATAGAATTGTGGAAAACACTTCGTAAACGAATTAAAGAAGACGTAATGCTTTATAATCATAACATAATTCTGGATACGATCTCCCAGAACAAAGATTTAAAACATCTAAACCGACGTCTTCGAATCGGGAAGACCGAAATCGTGGCATTAAAGTCATTGACGGCATGTCAGCATCCCGTAAGTTCCAGTAAGTGAAGTGGAAAAGTATTGCCATCTTGGCAATACGGTAGGGCTCCAGGAAAGGATAGATTTAATAAAAGTCGCTGGGCCTAAGATCTAAAAAATCCTAGCAGACATCTGTCCTGAGTGTATCTATAACAAGGAAATACCATAATCGCGGAACAATGCTTATATCATTCTGATACATAAGAAAGGCGATATAGAAGAACTCGGAAACTATAGGACGATCAGTTTGTTGCAGGTGGCCTACAAGATTTATATGAAAGTTATATGTAATCGCTTTTCCAACTTCCTCGATTCCTATCAAGCCACGATCGAAAAGATTTCAGTACTCTCGACCATATACACACAATCCGCGAAATTATATCCGGATGAAATGAATATGTTCCGCCATTTTGTCCTGCGTTTGTAGATTACGAACAAGCCTTCAACTCAATAAAAATATCGGCTGTTATCAATTCGTTGATTAGCCAAGGGGTTTCGGCCACATATGTGGAAGTGTTTCAAAATATCTACGAAAAAGTCCACCTCATGTGTAAAGTTATGTCAAGCTACCGATGAGTTTCCAATCCAAAAAGGTGCACGCCAAGGTGACACTTTGTTTCCGAAATTATTTACTGCAATGCTAGAGGAAACGTTTAAAACCCTTGATTGGGAGAGAACTGGTATTAATATAAACAGCTCTTATATCAGCCATCTACGGTTTGCTGGCGGTATGGTTCTTGTTGCTCAAACAGTGACAGAGTTGACTCAACGTTTCAATGAGCTGAGCAAGTCAAGTCTACAAATTGGTCTTAAGATCAACTTATCTATAACAGAGATGATGTGAAGTTCTTATCTAGAACGTTTAGATACATGTCTGAATCATAACAAACTATATTAGGCTGATTCAAATGTATACATCGGACAAGCAATTACTATGGATGGGGGGGGATTCATTAGGGAAATAAAACGAAGAGTGAAACTTGGTTGGATATCCTTGGAAGACACAGCAAGATATTTAAGTCTAGCATACCTCTTCATACGAAATAGCAAATCATCAAGCAATCAGTTCTCCCAGTTTTGACATATGTCCTACTAACAGGCGTACAGGACGTATTAAACAGAATTTCCTCTTTAAAGTGGCAATGGACAGGGCATATACATAATCACAACGATGAAAGGTGGTCTAAGATCATAGAAGACTAAAGTCCGAGACACATCGTTAATCCCTGACGAAGACTTACGGATTGATGGAATACTGAATTTGTAAGATGTTTGGGACCCACCTGGAAACGCGAAACGATGGATCCTGTTCGTTGAAAGTCGCTTGGGGAGACCTTTATCCGTCAAAGGACTGATATGTTAAGGTTGATTAAACAATATATAATAATACCACAGCCAATTAAGGATCAATGAAAGTTCATTAATTATCATTGAACTAAACCGGTCATTCATTTGATATAAAGAGTAAACATAATTGGCGTCAAAATAATATTGTTATAAATAAATAATCATTACACTTTGAAACGACATGCTATGTTTATATAATTGAAATGAAAATAAATATTGACATAACAATTTAACAGAAGACTATGAACTCAATATTAAACTTAAATTGTAGGAATAATTCCACAAGAGAGGAATAAGGCTGCAAATGTAATTTTCCCTCCTCCAAAATCGGTTCAGATTGCTACTGTTCCAATGTTGGGTGATTCCATGGCGATTTTTAACGAAAGATATATGTTTTTAATATCTATGTTTATTTCTCCGCCATTACTAGCTTGTCTATCCGTTGTGAATATCGAAAAACCCGGATTTGAATTTTTTTCGCCTGTGTTTAGTTTTTGCTTGTCAATATTTGCTCATGACACCATATAAAAATCTCTACCCTGGCTTTCATTGTGACTTTAACGCGGCAAATTTAAAATGTCATTTCATTTTGATGCACTATTAAATAAACACTTCTGATTTACTATATGAAAATTTGTGGTGTTGGATCCGTCCGCATTTGTTTGCATCAGCTGTAACAAAAGAGGAAAGAGGAACTGACTTGTTAAATTTTATAAAACATGCACCTTAAATATAAAGGTATAAATCTTTGCATGATAGTTTTGTCAGATCAGATGATGACTAAATTAATATTCTATGCTAATGAAAGACATGATAATGAAATTTTAACTAAACCTTCGAATTCTAAATTAACAATGTTAAGGTTGATTAAACAATAATTTTCATAAAAGTCTGTCTAATACGATGTACATGATTTGCTTGAGAATACTTTTCGCCTACATTTAGAACTTAATTAAAATAATATAATGTAATTACTATAATTAATTTAATTAGCTTCAATAATCGATTTCGCATTGTTTTGATATCTAATAAGAGATAAATTTGTATGAATATGTAATTTAACAAAAATGCATCATCGATCAGTTCAAGATGTTTACGTGCAATATTCTATAAAATTTTTGCAAATTTTATTTGATCATAAAGCATTTATAAGAAAGTATTGTCACATAGAGCAGCAGTTCCGAGGTTAATTGCAATTCCGGGTTTCAGTTCTGAGTTTCAAGTTTCCACGATTAAATTTTAGTTGCAAATTAACAACTGAATAAAATTAAATACGACTGATCGTAAAGTTATTGATTAGTTATTGATTAGTCACTAATTTTTCCTAGCATAAATTAGCAACACGATAGATACATAATGAGAATTCAGTTATGAAATAAATTTGTCACTAGAATAACACGTAAATTAATTTGCTTGAGAAGTACACACTGGACAAGTAAATATTTATAACATTGTTCAACAATTTTCACCAGTGACTCGAACCGGAACCGACCAGAAAACCGAAACCAGAAACAATCCATTATTTTTGCCGTAACGAATACCGAAACGAACCGTTTTTTTTTCAGGAGAAACTTTTTCACTGATAAAAGCTACTTGTTATATGCAGTAATTGTTACAAGAGTGGATGGAGGAGGATGAGGAGAATGGCAAATGGCAAATAGATGTGTGGTGGTAACTGGGGGGCTGAATTTACTTCTAGAGCGCATGGAGGAGGATCAGTAATCGATTATATTATTATGAATGATAAGGCAAAGAAAGCAATGGAATATATGAAGGTGGGTGAGAAGGTAGGATCGAACCATTTTCCTTTAGAGGCAGTATAGAAAGTAAATTATGATACAATAGGCAGGGAGGTAGGAGAAAGATATGGGATTGTGGAAAAAAGTCAATTTAATGGAATAAGGCTGAGAAAGTAAGATTAACAGAGAGGATGAAAGAAATACAGTGGCAAGATGTGGAAGATATAGAAAATATGATAAAAATAGTACGTGGTGAATTAAGGAGGAGGAATAATGGTGCACAGAAAAAAGAAAAATTAGAAAATGGTGTATAGAGCGAATATGGTGTATGGTGGAACGAGAACATCAAGAAAAAATGTGATAAATGGTTTAAGAACGGAGAGTGAGGTATGGAAATATTTGAGGAATAGTGAGGTATGGAAATATTTGAGGAATAGGAATGCGGTAAATAGTAAAGGGATGAGAGAAAATATAAGTTCGCAAGATTGGGAAAAAAGTGCAAAGAGAATCTAATAGAGGATAATATATGGAGAACAAGTGTGGTAGAGAGAAAAGTAGGCAGGTGGTGCTCTGTGGTATGGATATGGGTATGGATATGGAAATAAAAGTATAGGGAGTAAAAGGGAGCTCCAGGACCAGACAGGGTGACGGTGGGAATATGGAAGTGCTTGAATGAAGATGAGGTGATAGCGTAAACTAGGTTATGAATGCAGTATGGATGGGTACAGAGTGCATTCTGCAGGATTGGAGAAAGGAAGAAATTATTGCGGTATATAAAAGACGAAATAGGATGGATTTAAATAATTACAGGAGCGTTATGATTGTGAATGGGATGTACAGATTATATGCAAAAGTGATAAACAGGAAACTAGATAGGGAGATGAAGCAAAAGAAAGGTTTATGAAAAAATCAAACGAGATTTGTTAGAGGGAGAAGGACAATGGATAATATAGTAGCAATGAATTACATTATAAATGAAGAGAGACGAGATGGAAGGAAT